>CAMXCT020000228.1:192500-235081 GCA_947184155.2 Cladocopium goreaui | reverse complement strand
TTAGATTAGATTAGATAGATAGATAGATTAGATAGATTAGATAAGATAAGAATAGAGTAGAGTAGAATAGAATAGAATAGCATAGGATAGGGCCGAATAGAATAGAATAGGATAGATAGATAGATGGATAGATAGATAGATAGGTAGATAGATAGGTAGAAAGATAGGTGGATAGATGGATAGATGGATAGATGGATAAATAGATAGACATAGATAGACATAGATAGACATAGATAGACATAGAAAGACATAGATAGACATAGATAGACATAGATAGACATAGTTAGACATAGATAAACATAGATAGACATAGATAGACATAGATAGACATAGATAGACATAGATAGACATAGATAGATAGATAGACAGATAGACAGATAGACAGATAGACAGATAGACAGATAGACAGATAGGTAGATAGGTAGATAGGTATACATTAGATTATATTAGATTAGATTAGTTTAGATTAGATAAGGTTAGATTAGATAAGGTTAGATTAGATAAGATTAGATAGATAGACAGACAGACAGATAGCTAGGTAGGTAGGTAGGTATGTAGGTAGGTAGATAATCAGAGAAAGAGAAAAAATAGAGAAAGAGTCAGAGAGATCAATTACCTTTCAATCCATCAGTGGCTTCGCTCTGCCATCCGTGATTCACAACAACCAACCTCTCAAACTTCCGCCACCGCCTTGTACGGTACTACTGGTAGATGGTTGCTGATTCTCAGATGATTGTCATTTGTTGAACTTTGCTGATGCCCCTATCAAATGTGATGGTATCCACTTCAAACTTCCGGTAATTGTTTCTCATGCAGAAACCAAAGCAGAGTTACAGTAAGACAGGATAAGATTCGTCTGTTCCAGGCGTTCCAGCACTTCTTCGGGTCCAAGCGTTCTTCCTCAGGCACTGTCTTCATGAAGTGCCCCTGACAAGTGGTGAGGTGGGTAGCAACACTCAAGGCAATGTTAAAGTCGTGAACAATTGTTTGCGATATAGCGGAATTAAAAACCGAGATAGACTAATGAGGATATCATGGGGTAGGATGCAAGGCAAGGGTTTTTCCATTGCAATGTATGTACAGAAAGATCCAGGTGCGCAGGTGGTCTTTTTCAGTGGCACAGCATCTGCCGGTCAGCCCTCCTGATCCATGTTCAGGCCATCAAACGCTTCAGCGATCCGCTCCTCCAGTGGAGGGCGGATCGGTGGCCCTGGTGCCGCTTCTTACCCTGATACTCCTCTTGGAGTTCAGGGATTTCGGCCCCCCTGAGAACCTGCACACGGCGCGGCGGCAGGTGTGCTTGGCTTTCCGCACATGGTCATGGTCCGGGGCTACCGGCAAGGGGTATAGTCCGCCGGAACATCTCTCCCGAAGCGTTTCGAAACCTCGTTGCGGTTCGCGTGCCTGCTACAGGGGTGGAACGGCCCCCCAGCGAGCATGGCTCGCAGGTACGGCTCCGTGTCCTGGCCGTGAACTTCTTGCAGTCGCAGATGCACCGGACACTCTGCACCTGCGTTACAGCTGTCGGGACTTGGGCAAGATGGCCGCCAGCAAGGGCCTTGGGCCCGCACACGCCCTTTCGTGCCCACCCAGTCCCATTTAGCAGCTGCTGGTGCCTGGCGCGGGCGGGCCAGGGGATGCAAGGCGTCGTCTGGCGCGGCGTCCTTGCCCCCTGCCCGGTGCCTCGCGGTTCAGGCTCGGTGCACGACTTTCTTGGCGTGTCCGTATAGTCGCCCGTGACGAGCTTCCACCTCCTCGTTTGGGAGGTGGCCGGGGACCAGCTCTGAAGCACAGACCTCTTGGGCCTGCGCTTCACGAACCACGCTCAGACCTTGGCACGCCTGGGCGGCATAATCGCGCCGAAGGCAAATGATAAGGGAAACATGCTGACTATATTGGAACCCCTTCGGAGGATAAATTCCAAGATGTGAGATGTTACGACTGGTGCGGTACTGGTTCTTATGGTTTTATCCTTTTTCATATAGATAGCCTGCGAAAAAAGGCCGACTGCCGAGTTGACCCTATATCGTTTCTCGTCAGAGATCACCTGCATTGCATTCCATTTGTTTGAGCTGTCCACGAAAAGTTTCCCTTTTGCAAATCCTTAACTCCATGGATCCCCTTGGACTATCCCATTACCTATCCATTAACTAGCTCTTCCTTATCCGTTCCTATCCCCCAAACATCCCCAAACTATTTCCTTATCGAAGGAAGTTTAGAAGTCAAACTTCCGACAATATGGACAGATGAAAAGCAGAGCAGGGAAGAGGCAGAGAGAAGAGAAAGATTAGAAGAAAGAAGAGTAAGAAGAAAGAAGATGCAGATGCATGAAAAGGTAGGAAAGTCGTGAAACACTGTGTTTTTCCAATGATGCGGGGCTCCGGAGGGTCGAAAAGTAGGCTCGCTAAAGCGGCAGGTGCGGAGCCAGCTGGCCAGATGAGAGATGAAAAATTGCACGCAAGCACATTTCCAAGTCAAAATGTACAAAACACAACAGCTTCGGACCACTTTTACTAGTTGATATGTCGAAAAAGTGCACGCCGTTGTGGCGCGAAGCACATTTCGAAGTCAAAATGTACAAAACACACCAGCTCCGGACCACTTTTGTCAGTTGAGATGTCGAAAAAGTGCACGCCGTTGTGGCGCAAAGCACATTTCGAAGTCAAAATGTACAAAACACACCATGGTCGGACCACTTTTGGAAGGTGAGATGTCGAAAAAGTGCACGCCGTTGTGGCGCGAAGCACATTTCGAAGTCAAAATGTACAAAACACACCATGGTCGGACCACTTTTGGAAGGTGAGATGTCGAAAAAGTGCACGCCGTTGTGGCGCGAAGCACATTTCGAAGTCAAAATGTTTCAAACACTATAGGGGTTCGGACCACTTTTGGAGGTTCAGATGTCGCTTCGCTTCACTACACTACACTACATTCCACTACATTACACTACAGGACATTACACTACACTCCAGTACACTACATTACACTACACTACACTCCGGTACACTCCACTACACAAAATTACACTACACCACGCTACATTACACTGAATGACACTGCACCACAGATAGACAGGTAGACAGACAGACAGATAGATAGATGGATAGATGGATGGATAGATAGATAGATAGATAGAGATAGATAGATAGATAGGTAGGTAGATAGATAGATCGATCGATCGATCGCTCGGTAGATAGATCGATGGATAGATGGATAGATGGATAGATGGATCGATAGATAGATCGATAGATGGATAGATGGATAGATGGATAGATGGATAGATGGGAAAAAGAATAGATGGATAGATGGATAATTAGATGGATAGATGGATAATTAGATGGATAGATGGATAGATGGATAGATGGATAGATGGATAGATAGATAGATAGAGAGAGAGAGAGAGGTAGATAGATAGATAGATAGATAGATAGACAAAAAGCTAGAAAACTAGACAGCTAGATAGATAGGTAGGTAGATAGATAGGGAGATAGATAGATAGACAGACAGATAGATAGGTAGACAGATAGATCAGTAGGTAGGTAGGTAGGTAGATAATCAGAGAAAGATAGAGAAACAGAGAGAAAAAGAGAGAGAGAGAGAGAAAAAAAAAAGAGGAGACCTCAAGCACCTTTCAGTCCATCAGTGGTTTCGCTCTGCCATCCGTGATTCACAACAACCAACCTCTCAAACTTCCGCCACCGCTTTGTGCGGTACTACTGGTAGATGGTTGCTGATTCTCAGATGATTGTAATTTGTTGAACTTTGCTGATGCCCCTATCAAATGTGATGGTATCCACTTCAAACTTCCGGTAATTGTTTCTCATGCAGAAACCAAAGCAGAGTTGCAGTAAGACAGGATAAGATTCGTCTGTTCCAGGCGTTCCAGCACTTCTTCGGGTCCAAGCGTTCTTCCTGAGGCACTGTCTTCATGAAGTGCCCCTGACAAGTGGTGAGGTGGGTAGCAACACTCAAGGCAATGTTAAAGTCGTGAACAATTGTTTGCGATATAGCGGAATTAAAAACCGAGATAGACTAATGAGGATATCATGGGGTAGGATGCAAGGCAAGGGTTTTTCCATTGCAATGTATGTACAGAAAGATCCAGGTGCGCAGGTGGTCTTTTTCAGTGGCACAGCATCTGCCGGTCAGCCCTCCTGATCCATGTTCAGGCCATCAAACGCTTCAGCGATCCGCTCCTCCAGTGGAGGGCGGATCGGTGGCCCTGGTGCCGCTTCTTCTTCGCCCCACAAGATGTGCGGCGGGACCTCACCCTGATACTCCTCTTGGAGTTCAGGGATTTCGGCCCCCCTGAGAACCTGCACACGGCGCTCGCATTCGCCGCCCCTGCACGCGCGGTAGGGGCAATCGGGCCGGCGGCAGGTGTGCTTGGCTTTCCGCACATGGTCCGGGGCTACCGGCAAGGGGTAGTCCGCCAGAACATCTCTCCCGAAGCGTTTCGAAACCTCGTTGAGGTTTGCGTGCCTGCTAAAGGGGTGGAACGGCCCCCCAGCGAGCATGGCTCGCAGGTACGGCTCCGTGTCCTGGCCGTGAACTTCTTGCAGTCGCAGATGCACCGGACACTCTGCACCTGCGTTACAGCTGTCGGGACTTGGGCAAGATGGCCGCCAGCATGGGCCTTGGGCCCGCACACGCCCTTTCGTGCCCACCCAGTCCCATTTAGCAGCTGCTGGTGCCTGGCGCGGGCGGGCCAGGGGATGCAAGGCGTCGTCTGGTACGGCGTCCTTGCCCCCTGCCCGGTGCCTCGCGGGTCGGGCTCGGTGCACGACTTTCTTGGCGTGTCCGTATAGTCGCCCGTGACGAGCTTCCACCTCCTCGTTTGGGAGGTGGCCGGGGACCAGCTCTGAAGCACAGACCTCTTGGGCCTGCGCTTCACGAACCACGCTCAGACCTTGGCACGCCTGGGTGGCATAATCGCGCCGAAGGCAAATGATAAGGGAAACATGCTGACTATATTGGAACCCCTTCGGAGGATAAATTCCAAGATGTGAGATGTTACGACTGGTGCGGTACTGGTTCTTATGGTTTTATCCTTTTTCATATAGATAGCCTGCGAAAAAAGGCCGACTGCCGAGTTGACCCTATATCGTTTCTCGTCAGAGATCACCTGCATTGCATTCCATTTGTTTGAGCTGTCCACGAAAAGTTTCCCTTTTGCAAATCCTTAACTCCATGGATCCCCTTGGACTATCCCATTACCTATCCATTAACTAGCTCTTCCTTATCCGTTCCTATCCCCCAAACATCCCCAAACTATTTCCTTATCGAAGGAAGTTTAGAAGTCAAACTTCCGACAATATGGACAGATGAAAAGCAGAGCAGGGAAGAGGCAGAGAGAAGAGAAAGATTAGAAGAAAGAAGAGTAAGAAGAAAGAAGATGCAGATGCATGAAAAGGTAGGAAAGTCGTGAAACACTGTGTTTTTCCAATGATGCGGGGCTCCGGAGGGTCGAAAAGTAGGCTCGCTAAAGCGGCAGGTGCGGAGCCAGCTGGCCAGATGAGAGATGAAAAATTGCACGCAAGCACATTTCCAAGTCAAAATGTACAAAACACAACAGCTTCGGACCACTTTTACTAGTTGATATGTCGAAAAAGTGCACGCCGTTGTGGCGCGAAGCACATTTCGAAGTCAAAATGTACAAAACACACCAGCTCCGGACCACTTTTGTCAGTTGAGATGTCGAAAAAGTGCACGCCGTTGTGGCGCAAAGCACATTTCGAAGTCAAAATGTACAAAACACACCATGGTCGGACCACTTTTGGAAGGTGAGATGTCGAAAAAGTGCACGCCGTTGTGGCGCGAAGCACATTTCGAAGTCAAAATGTACAAAACACACCATGGTCGGACCACTTTTGGAAGGTGAGATGTCGAAAAAGTGCACGCCGTTGTGGCGCGAAGCACATTTCGAAGTCAAAATGTTTCAAACACTATAGGGGTTCGGACCACTTTTGGAGGTTCAGATGTCGCTTCCCTTCACTACACTACACTACACTCCACTACATTACACTACAGGACATTACACTACACTCCAGTACACTACATTACACTACACTACACTCCGGTACACTCCACTACACTAAATTACACTACACCACACTACATTACACTGAATGACACCGCACCACAGATAGACAGGTAGACAGATAGATAGATAGATAGATAGAAAGATCGATCGATAGATAGATCGATAGATGGATAGATGGATCGATGGATCGATGGATCGATGGATAGATGGATCGATAGATGGATCGATAGATAGATCGATAGATGGATAGATGGATAGATGGATAGATGGATAGATGGATAGATGGATAGATGGATAGATGGATAGATGGATAGATAGATAGATCGATCGATCGATCGATCGATAGATCGATAGATAGATAGATAGATAAATAGATAGATAGATAGACAAAAAGCTAGAAAACTAGACAGCTAGATAGATAGGTAGGTAGATAGATAGGGAGATAGATATAGATAGACAGACAGATAGATAGGTAGACAGATAGATCAGTAGGTAGGTAGGTAGGTAGGTAGGTAGGCAGGTAATCAGAGAAAGATAGAGAAACAGAGAGAAAAAGAGAGAGAGAGAGAGAGAGAAAAAAAAAAGAGGAGACCTCAAGCACCTTTCAGTCCATCAGTGGCTTCGCTCTGCCATCCGTGATTCACAACAACCAACCTCTCCTATAGGTTTCCTATTTTTGAAACTTCCGCCACCGCCTTGTGCGGTACTACTGGTATTTATCGCCTTCTGCCTAATTATGTATTTTATTGTCGCCCCGTTATTCTTACTATCCCCTTAACTATCCCGTTACCGCTCCCCTTATTATGCCATGTTATGCCTTTAAATAACCGTGGACTATGCCTTACTATGCCAAATCTTTGCCGGCCTGTCGCAGCTGAGGCAGGAGGGCTCCCAGCTCCGCGTTGGCGCGTTCCAGGTCGTTCAAAGCTGGCCGGTCGGGGGGGTTCTCCGAGCATTTTCTATTTGGTGGCCGTGCCTGATTTACCTATTCCATTTCGTGGCGATTATTGGGTCTGGGTTATGGAATACGATGGTATATCAAAGAAAGTATTTTAGGGACGGGGAGCCATGTGCAATTGGGTTTGGGCTGCTCAGATGGAACGTATTTAGAAGGTACCTCCCGAAGCTGTATGTGGCCTCGAGCCCTCGCGTGCGGCGGCGGCACCGCCCTCGTGTCCGCAGGGGCAGGAGGAACCGTCCGTGGGGTAGTTGCGGATATTTTGGTGCAGATCTGGGATCCAGGTGCGCAGGTGGTCTTTTGCGGTGGTACTGCATCTGCCGAGATGGCATTAAGAGAAGATCTTGCTCCAGATCATGATTGCGCCGTCGTTTTGTCATCTGCCGGACCACGGCCTCAATCGTTTTCTTGAAGTCAGTGAAGCATGTCACTGAGAATTCCAATCCTGAGCAGCAGCTTCACCACGTTGTCATGTCCAAAGCCCAAGCGCCCGCGCCGGTGCTCTTGTTGGAGAGGATGGCGTCACAAACCTGGCAAAAAATCTGGCCTTGAAGTTTCACATGGCCCAAGCATGGCAAGAACCATTTCCTATTCTGCAAAATGAAGTTGTGTTCTGTGCAAATTGGGGGGTTACTCTAAAATAGTGGGCAACATGTACAATCAGTTCTGCAAATTGTCAATTGTCAAGTGTGTAAAATGGCTGCAATGAGCAAGATGGTCAAGCACTGTGAAGAAAACATGGCAAACAAATCACAAAGCGCCCAAAGAGCCTATTCCAAAAGAAACCATCTTTGGGGGATGTTTTTTTAGAGGGGTCCCATGAATAAAACGTTTTACTGATTGTTACAGATATTAGGCTAGAATCAATAAATAAGCAATGATCTCAATTATCTGGATTAAAAAAAAACATGCCAAAAAAAAAGCGATGAATTACTTTTCTATCTTTTGGGGTTCTTAAATGTATTATATACATGTTATATATATATACACCAAATATATTGTATATATATATCATATTATACATATATATATATAATGGGTGTTTCCCTGCCCAGTTGGATACCGAGACAGCTCCATCCAGGAAACATCTGAAGCCGGACCTTCCCAGAGATCCGGACCGTGCTGGAAAATTTCGATTGGCTGATCAGATTTTACCATGGAGTTTAATGGGATTTAATGGGCTTTAACTTAACTTCATCAACACTAGAGATTTCATAGGATTTTAACTTTTTAACCAACCCACCCAAGGTTTTTCTGCATCCAAAATCTGGTGGACACGAAAAACTACGTGGTGGTCCATCCCACGAACACTTCAGATATAAGTGAACCTGGCCCCTACACAATGCCCATTGAAATTCAGGCTTATAACCTACTTACGATTCGTGGGTAGTTCGCCACCAGCCGTAGCCAACTCTCCGCAACTGGGATATTCTCAATCTTACATGGGCTGCTCTCGGAACTCTCGGAACTAGCTCTCCGAAAAATGGTGCAAAATTCCTCTGGATGATTCCCTCGCCGTCCTGTTGATGTCCGGGGACGTGGGCAAATGGGACTTCCTGCACTGGAGATGGTGTGTTTTTTGGGGCATGGATTCCATGGATGGATGGCAACGCTTATGATACATGGGAGTTCAGCAACGGATCATCAACCAACAAAAAGTACTGATTCAATCATCAAAGGTGGGAATGTTGCAAAACAACCCCAGGAAGACCATTTCTAAGCGATGAACATCGGGTTTTGCCCGCTTCACCAGTGGTTACCTTCGCATCTCATGGCCATTTTGCAGTTCATTCTTCATGATAAAAATCCCCAATATATTGGTTATATAAAGTATAACAACCGAATTAAGAATCCAGCACGGGTTTCGAACACTGCTCATTGTCTACTTGTCCAAAAGCAAGGCTGATCTGGCAGCATCAACCCAGGTGAGAGGTAGGTATGGGTCAAAGCAATGTCAAAAGAATTCATAGCAGTTCACAGCCCCAAATGTATACCCTCAGGTACTAGCTAGGGGCCTTGGGGGTTGCATTGTAGACCCTACACGCTGGGTCTATATACAATTGCCTGCAGTCAGTACGTAAAGATATGTAGACCTTTGGCCTGGTACAGATTTCAAGGTCTATTGTGGTTTTCTCCAGAATCAACCATGACATCACAGCAGCTCCCACATCCCAGCATTTTTTGCACGCTGAATCTTGATCGCTGTTTCAACAGTGATTCACAGAGGCTCCAAAACAAAAAAGTTTTTTGAAGCAAGGTTTTTTTGCATTTTTTTGCCCCATCAATTTTTTATCTTGCTCTCAACAAGGCTGCCACAGATGAATTTCAAAAAAACATGATTTCTGGAATCATGGTCCCAGAGAAGTGCATCACATGCACCAAAGCTGCTCAAGACGAGACTCCAAAAGGTCTACAATGCTGGTAGGCCAAAAGGTCTACAATGGGGGGACTGATGCCTTTAGACCTTTGGAAAGTCACCCCTGTAGGGTCACCTATTCTAGACCCTAAGTAGTTGAGGGTATCCAAATGTTCCATGGTCAATCGACATGGTAGCTGATTTCTGGTCATCCATCTCATAATTACCCTCTGGTTGTGTCAAAATAGCTATTGAAAATGGCTCAGTCGAAATAGTTGATTTATGTTGATTTACCCAGCTAGAAAATGGAATTGTTTCCAGTTCGCGAACTCTTGGTTTACCAGAAAACATGGGGATCCTTACATTGTGTATGATGTGGATGCAAAATCCCTCATGAAATTTGCTTGATGGTCATTCCCCATGGCACAAAGCTCTTCAAGGTGGGGCACGGCACTTGAATCCAACGGTAACATACGGAAAACAGATATATATATATGTATATATATATACATATACATATAATATACATATATATATATACATACATATACATATACATATACATATACATATACATATACATATACATATACATATACATATACATATGTATATATATATGTATGTATCTGCCATGAACCCAAGTTAGACTGTAGAAAAACCATTGAAAACCTATTTATAAATCAAGTTAGCCTGTAAATATGGTTATAAACCCAATGAAATGATATAAACCAACTTACCTATCAGAAAACAAAATCATTAAATCCCCATTTTTCAGTGTTCAGTGTTGGTCAAATCCCCGTTTAATGTTGACGATGTTGCTTACCATTTTGGGTGGTTAGCTCCCTATGAAACACCTCGGTACCCTGCGGGAACGCAGGCCTTAAGATCTGCTCATTCTCGCTCTGCAAAGCCTTGGGAAAAAAAAGAAGGGCCCCTGGGATGTTCATTCCCGATCCACCAAAAAAATGGGGGTGTTTCACCAGCAAGAACTGGGATTTAGAGTTGCTTTAGGATAGGCAGTTTGATGATTAACTAAAATGTTATCTGGTTGGTGGTATACCTACCTACCCCTCTGAAAAATGATGGAGTGAAAGTCAGTTGGGATGATGAAATTCCCAATATATGGAAAAATACAAAATGTTCCAAACCACCAACCAGAAATTACAATAGACGATGGGTTTATGGAAACGGGTTACTTTCAGTGATATTTGTTTCATGGAAACTAATCTTCCAATCCCTATCTGCCAGGGTCGTCATGTTATTTTACTGGAGAGTCATGGGTAAAAAAACCATGAAAACAGAGTGATACCCAACGTGGAAAAATCATCCCTGTTGTTTGATCGTGGTCGGTTCTATCTTCCATGATATCCTATTAGATCCCAATTCCCAATTGTGTAAATCCAACTTTGGGCACAATTACTTGGAGAATAAATATCAAGATTCGCCAACAATATTCCAATTACTTGGTCAATTGTAGCAAATCCATGGGTCAATCTTCTCTGTGCACTTCACCTAAGTATCTTGACCATGGCCATTTTCCATTACGCCATATGGTCTCCGGTCTCGAAATTGAGATGGAGATGGTGGATTTCCACCAGAAACAGTGGGCTTACTGGAGCTATCCCAGCTTCCCAAGGGGAGATCATAATTCCAAACCACCAACCCAAAGCCGGGCAATCATCACGTTGAATCCTTAGATACTCTGCGAAGCAGTTGATCAGTAACCCAGACTTGTCGCAAGATATTCAAGAAAAAACCTTTAGTATTTGAATTAAAGTCTAGGCCAAGAGTATCTACCCAGTCTTTTTTGAATTAAAGTCATTCAAATATCCGCAAGATATTAAAGACTGTTCAGCTACTCAACCACTGAGATGGCATGAAGTTTCTCTGGCGTCATCCCTGTGGATTCATCGTTGAAAAACTCTTGTTGCCTTTGGTGGTAAACAATAGATACCAACGAATAAGAATGATAAACACCACAATAATAAACATATATATATATATAATAATAATGAATAGATAAATTATATAATCATAGATAAACGGCATTATTTATAGATAGATTCATACTAATAAATATTACATAAATAAGAATGATAAATGCCATCCCATTTGAACTTTCATCAACTCACAGTCGGCATCATCCGGCCATTTCAAGACAAAAAAAGAATCACATCACCAAACTTCAAAACTCCTCTTTTCCATGGGAATTTCAGGATCCTAAAATGGAGGTACGTAAACGTACCATATGTTTGGCCATATTTTCTGGGGATATTCCCTGAAATTTAGGCCTAAAAAATAGGCCAAACATATATGGAATCGGTACCTCCAATGTTTTTCGGATCCTGGAGATCTCCCATTGATCCTTGCCCCGAACCTTCTTGATGTCAGCAGCTGCCACGGTCTCCTGAGAGCCCCCATGGGTTTTTTTCTGCGGAAAATCATCTACCATCTGGTCATGACTAACAGTTCGCCATGGTATAGATGGCCCATTTATAGATGGTTTAGCTGGGTTTACCTATTAAAAATGGTGATTTTCTATGGCAAACTGTCAGTCATAACCAGAGGGTATTAGTTTGCGGGAGGGTGACCATCCAAAATTTGGCATACCGAGCCATCAGAATTTGGGGGATCCCATTTCCAGAGCAACCTATGTCATACTTCTCGGGTTGAAGAGAAGCATTAAGCTACGAATTGAGATTTATCCGTGAACCATGTGTGGACAGCAATGTTCACAATTTGAGAATGGAAATGGTTGTGCTCCAAATCCATCATGTTCAATGGGAAAGAAAAAACATCAGGCCTGCAGCCAGTTCACTTCCTTGCTTGTTTCAGCTGCAAGTACTGGCAGTGGGGGTTCTAAATTCTTGCATCAGTTCCATATGTTCAGTAACCCGTTCCCTGGAAATTCTGGTTTTGTATTAGATCTGTTCATTTTGGATGCCCAGCCATTAGGCGGGTAAGTTAGGGCGGTAGAATTTGTGGACACTCCATGTGACAAGCAGCCGGGGTTGAACTGGCCAAAGAGTGCATTCCAGGCCATTTTTCAACGTCCCCAAAATCGGAAGTATAAACAAAGCTAGCATGAAGCAATAGTCCAACAAAAATGGAGTATGATGCGGGGACCTCGAAAAATGATGGAAAAATGGAGAATTCGGGAAAGCATTCGTTTAAGCAACATTGGGATATTGGTTCCCATCAATCCGGTATTGGGATTGATGTCCATTAAGTAAAGCCCTACCTATACCCTCCGGTGATCAAGAAAATGGCTTGCTGGAAATCCCCTATGGCCATGAATGGACTGCGAAAATCATGGAGCCTGGGATTTTCCAGCCATGTTTGATTCCCGGAAGGTAAGTAACGAACCCACATGAAAATCGCATTCGCATCTCATGAAACCACCATGTTTGATGGTTCAACCACCAGTTTTGGGGCTTGATTTCTGAAAATGTTTGGGCATATGGGCGGAAAACTCTACACAGATCTCCCAAAAATACATGGAGGATCATCCCACTCAGTAACTGATTAGTAGTCATAGTTATGTTGATTGTATACATGGGATGATCCTCCAAATTTGTTGAAAATTATATTTTTTTTAAAAATCGTTGACAAATTTACCATGAAATGTGGTACCCCCATTAATGAACAGGAAATTTGATTAATCTTGGCTTAACATACAAGGTGAGGCCCCCCAGTTATGTTTGTTGGTTTATCAACCCATCATCTAGTTCGATATATCTACCATAAATGCCAAAGTTATGATAGTTTAAAGATATCTTAGCTATCACTTAATTCAGCTAAACAAATGCATATCAATCCCATTAAATCATGTTTGTTCTTGGTTAAATCACAATGTTTCCTATGGTTTCTATGGTTTTCCACAGGACTTCATGGCCTCCCCGTGTTCAGTTTCACACCTTGCCCGAGGGCGGAGTAGGCGCGCGTGAGGAGTGAGAGGACACGGGGCGGAAAGTGACCTGGCTGAGCCAGGAGTTGAAACAGTGAAATCGTTGGGGAAAAACCGGAAAACGAAAGCCGTATAAAAACCCGTACAAAAAAACCGTTGGGGAACTTCTAGTTGTAGTGAAAAAAACCTGGGGAAATACATGATCATACGGATTCAACTTCATTAAACTTGATTAAACTTAATTAAACCTGATTAAACTGGTTTAAACTTGATTAAACTTGATTAAACTTGATTAAGCAGCTAAAAGTGGGAACCCACAAAAATATGGGGATGGAACGGAATGTAGCGGTTGATATAATTAGATTAAGTTAATTTAACAAAATATTGGGACACAACCAACCAAATATTACGTATAATGGGATATAAGAGATATCATGGGTTGTAGTGGGATATAATGGGGATATAATGGGGGTGTAATGGGGATAGCTACTGATTGGGTGATGATGGTGATATAGAATATGATTATATATAGGTAAAGTCAATGATTAAGGGTCAACACTCCACTTACTTCATGCGGATGTAGGTGTATATATATATATAGTTGTACATATATAGTTGTATATATATATAGTTGTATGTATATATATATGTGTAACATGTATACAGAATTATACATAATATACATATTAGTAACTCACAAAAAGGATAGAAAGTGCTAGTCGAGATCCCAGATCCAATCCACTGTGATCAATTGAAGCTGTCTTACTTTTTTGGGGGGGTAGTATACGTACATATGAAGGGTATTATATATATATGCAATACACATATGAAGATATGTTGTTTTTTTTCTGAATCGTGTTATATAATGTTATAATTGTTATATACCAATAAATCCAATAGATACACACATCACAAAGTAACGTGTCAATGTCGCAACACACCAGATTAGGAATTAAGTCTAACAAATCTTGGGGTTAATGCCTAAGGCTCAAAAACTATTTGCCAAACTTAGATGGATTGAAATGGCTTGGCAGATGAATTTTGAGCCAGCAGTGGTACTCACCAGCAATTGCCAAATCGCTGTTGCAGACATGCTTCTAGTCATGGACTTAGTGAGTGGTTGGCAATTGGGTTCTAAAAACTTCAACATAATCTTCATAAACTGTGTACCATCTGGTTATGACCTAACAGTTCGCCATGGTATAGATGGCCCCATAGAAATAGATGGTTTACCTATTAGAAAGTGTGATTTTCCATGGCTATGTCAGTGATAACCAGATGGTTTAAAAAAAACACAAACTGGCTTAGCATTAAGACCAAGTCATCATGATTCAGCCCGGCAATGACTGCTTCATAGCTGGTGAGAAACCCCAGTTCCTAGCGTTCCTAGCGTTCCCCCTTGGCACAAAATGTCCCTCGCGACAAAAGGGCTGGTGTATCACCTGAAGAGCAACGATATAGCTCAAAAAACATCATACACCATGTTTTTCTTCAACATAGCCATGGGCGTTTATAATAGAACATCCAACAAAAATTCGGATGATTGGTCATGTAATGTGGGTAAAACTGGCTGCCATTTGCACCATCCTCCCGGTCATCACGATTTGTATAGGTGCTATAAACCATTCCCAAATGGGTGGTTTATGACATTGTTTTAACCACATTCATACCAATGTTACCAGCCATGAAGCATTATCATTAGTTAGGTGGAATACTACCATTCCAAACACCCTGCAAAACCGATGTTGGGGTGAGCACTTCAGCGAAAAGTCCTATGGCTTTTCATAGCCATTCTGAATTTGCCCCTTCTGATTGGTGATATCCCATCTTCTTAGATTTCCAGGTTCACCGCGTTCAGCGAAGCCCCCAAGTTAGCACCCCCAAGTTAGCAACCGCGCGCCTTATTCGCCGACCTTGCTTTTTTTCGGGGTCGGTGAGTCACTGAGTAGTCACTGAGTCACGAAAAAAATAAACAGCCCATCCAAAAATGCTCTGGTTTGGAATGGAGACTGAGAAAATACACTGGCTCAGCGGTTAAAAATAACCGTGATTCCGATGAATCCAGATTTCTGGATTTCTGAAAGTTCCCAAAGTTTCATGGCCAGGAATCCTCCTGAAAAACTGATCGCGTTGAACCCCACACTTAAAACAACACGGGGAGTGTAGTGATTGTTCATCCCTGTCTTTGTTTCGCGACCCGGAAAGTGATGGTGTTCCAAAATCCACTGGCTTGGGACCTATCTTCTGTATGTTTTGGTGGCCATTGAGGGCCCATCCCACTCAGTGGGTTGCAGATTGGGGTTCCCCAGCGGCCTTGGCATCCTTTGCTCTGGTAAAGTAGAGGATCAAAAGAAAAAAACATCTGTAAATTTATATAGAATGTTGGTGAAGGTTTCCACGCCTTTTCCAGACATGTCCAAGACTGATATCTCAAGATCAACTCTGACAGAAATGGGATTGAAGACCTTGAGATTAATTTCTGGACACATTATGGATTCATTGGATCAATCCACGGACATGTTGTGAATATGCTCCGAAAATTGCCAGCCGATGTGTCCAATGTGTCCATGGATGAACCGACAAAAAAAATCCGAAAATCCGAGCGGCGGATCGTCCCGCGAAGGTGTTGGGGGCGAAGGAGAGGAGGACAGCAGAACCTGTGGGATGTACTCCTCCTGGCAGATGAGGATCATCGGACGGAAAAAAAAAAAACAGGTTTTTGTGAGGTTAGAACCTACAGCATGGGGCCACAAAAATAGCTAAGTCAACTTATAAGTAGCTTAATTATGGCTTCTGGTCGATGTAACTATAATTAATGGTGGTTATAAACCAACTTAGCAATGTAGTGGGCACCATCCTGTAGCTATATTACTGAGATAAGCCGCTTGGAGGGGACGACTCGGATCATCCGATCACCAGAGTTACGAACCACACACACGATTCGTGGGATGATCCTCCAAGTAGTGGTTTAGAGAGGTAAACCCAATGCCATAGTCACCATCCCAGGTGTTAAGTATTGGGTACTGTGACTGGGACGATTTAAAGACCCCCAGTCATGGATGGTTACTGGGATGGTTCATGATTTCGTTTACCACAGTATGACATATTATACAATGTGGGGCCCCCAAACGTTATAAATTGGTTTATAAACCCCACCAACTATAGTTATAAGTATCATAAACCATAGTTATTGTAGTTATTGTAGTAATTTGCAACAACTTAGCTATCATAAATCAGCTATAAATCCCATTAAACCCACATTTTCATATAGTTTGGGGACCCCCCATTGTAACCCTTATTAACATCCCTTGAATCAAGACACACATCCGACGCCCCCAGTGTTCCCTGGAAGATCATCGGGGGGTCAAACTGAGGATTTGGCTAGGGGAATATTGCATAAAACTCATGGCTAAACTCGAGAATAGATAATATCTATATTCTATATATATATATTATCTATTTATATGTATATATATATTTTATATGTATATATATATATATAATGTATTATTATATATATTATAAATTTTCCAGAACTGAAGGCTTTGCTTCAAATCCAGCCGTCAGGATGAGTCGCAACGAATGAACAGCTGGATTTTTTGGCGTCGCAAAATAGAAGATTTCCCAATGATGTTCCATTATCTTAGTATATAGATATATTATATATAGTATATGGATATAGATCATTTCAAAATGATGTTCCATTATCTTAGTATCCAGATCATGTTCACCATTATCTTCTCACTGATCCAGATTTCTCATAGCCATTTAGGGGGTTCCATAGCCATGGGGGTACCCAATAGCTGGATGATTTATTTCATGGAAAATCCATCTATAAATGGATGATGACTGGGGGTACCATCATTTATGTCTATTAAATCTGCATGGTTGATGAACCCCAATAAAAACTGGTGAAGTCCCGAAAAATGTTGCCTCGAATCCCTTTTTTGGCAGGCCAACGTCCATGATTTTATGCGTTCAACCTCCATGAAAAATATGCAATGAACCCACCAATCAGTTGGTTCGTTGGTTCGAAAAATCACATGAGTCACATGGGCCATTAAAAATATCTCTAGTCTCCATCCCATCTCATTCTAATCATTCGTTTAGTTCTTTATAGTTCAGAATCTCCAACCAGGTTAGTTCTTCAACCCATGAAGGTTAAGTCAACCGTCCAGCAATCATCATTTTTCAACGACAGCCCCATATCTATCATATTTTAGTGCTGAAACACTTCAGTTACCCATGGTTTTGGTCCCTAAACCTCATATTTTGCTGCTCAAAACCCATGGCTTTTCGCGTGGCCAACAACCACCGCGTCCCGCCATCATCCGCCATCGCTGCCTCTTCGTCCGCCTCCTCGAAGTCTTCGTCGTAGTCCACGTCGTCCATGTCTTCCTCTCAGGCTGGATACGACCCGACCCTCGTTGATGATCCATACAAGATGGTGCCCCCTACTTTTCTAAGTTGGCGATCCATAACATGTTTTTTCTCCCCCATCAACTAGTTACTGTACATCCACCATAAACCATGGTTAAGCCACATTTTTTGGTTGACTTAGCTATTTTTGAGGCCCCACCCGGGTTCGTAAATTGGGAGATCCCCTAGCCACCATGGTTGTTTCAATACTAAAAAAGATGGTCTGATGACTGGATGATTTGCGGGTACTGCCATCTTAGGAGACCTCCTCCTCATTAGCTAAAGATGATCCGTGGATAGCATGCTGTGGATGGTTCCTGCACCACCAAAAGGATGGTTGAAACCCTATAAATAATGGGATAAACGGATAAACCATCTATCAAGTGGTGCAGGATTTCCCAACCATCCACAGTAGGGATGGTGAAACTCAAATTGACTATAGGGATAATGAACTAGTCAACCAGGGTTGAGTATCCATATCATTGCTTTTACAGTTTAGGAATATGCGTTATAGACATACCAGACACTTAAAGTTTACTTCATCCCTACAAATGGTTAGTTAATTGAATTGATACTGTTAGGTGTTTAAGTGTTGGCTAAAGTTAATAATCTATAAGTGACTATAACTGAAAATAGTTGACTATAACTAGCTACGGATAATCAAGTACAATTTACGAACTGTCATTACCCATATCATTAAGTATAGATAACCAATGGATAGGGATGGTAAATTAACTATATACAAGGATACTCAACTATAATTAACTATGGATGAATATCGATATCATTGCAATTACCGTTCAGGGAAAACTAACTTTGACTCACCATGGATTTCTATTTTCAATATGTTGTTCACGATAAATTACCAATCAATCTGGCTGAATTATTTCATAGTTCACCACTCTGCTGAAGTGGGGGAGCTCCCCTTACCAAAACGCTGGCAGTAACACTTTATCTTGACATCACTGAGGGCCTTGTTGAAGCACTCAGATATCTCCTGAAACAATTCGGAGGAAATCATACCCGCTACTGAATCGAACATAGCCATGGAAAATGGCCATAATCAATAGGTGAATTAGAGTTGATCAATTATAATTGCCAACAGAGGTACTCATTGATCATAGTAATTACTCATTGTTGATTGTAATTGCCATGATGATTATTATTGATGGCCATCAACTATGATTTCCATTATAATTGTAATTGCCATCAGAGGTACTCATTTCTGATTTACCTGTTGATTATGGCCATTTTCCATGGCCATGTTCAATTACCTCTGATTGTTCAATTACCTCTGATCCCCTTGGACTTTCTCATTAAATTTTGAGTATGGGCCAGGATTTTTCAGTCCCGTCGCCTGGTTCTCACATGGTATTCCCATTGTATTACCTATATGTATATACACTGTCAATGTATAATATATATATATATACATATGTATATATATATATACGTGTATATATGTATATATATATGTATTCTATAGTTATATTATATATATACGTATGTATATCACCATTACATCACCATTATATAAGCATTCTATCGCCGTAGAATCGGCCCAAACAAAGACCTCCATTCGGGTCCCTTAAAAGCTGTCGATCTCATTCTTTTTCGAATTCAAAAGCTGGTCAATCCCACCACGGATTCGCACAGCAGGATCAAGGCTTCGGGTGTCGACTCGCTTCGGCCCAGATGACTTCAGGAATTCAAAGAAGTGGATGGTTTTCCTATGTTTTCCAGCTGTTTTCAGCTGACGTTGAAGATCGGATCTTACCATGGCAATTCGGCGTCTTAAAATGGTGCTACCCCAATAGCTGGATGGTTTATCATGGAAAATCATGGAAAATCGATATGAATGGATGATGACTGGGGTCTTCTAGCTGAAGTGCACCTTTTTTATCCTTTATCATATCGTTAAAAATGTTCGGGTCCAAAGATATCAAGTGCAAACAGAGTTCAACTGGATGCACACCGAGTCGACGAAATGGAATAAATGTACCACAGTATCAGTGGCTGGAACCTCACATGGCACTCCATATCTCCGTAAGAAAATCTCTGCATATCCTGGACCATTGCTACTGCTCGTTGCTTGTTTCAAACACGAGCGTCCATTCGACACGGACCTCTCGTAGGATTGAAACTCAGATATTTGAAACCACACTCTATGATGTCAGTATGTTTCATAGTGTGTTGCAATATCGATAGTAGTGACAGATGTTGTTGCAAAATTCCATCAGATAGTTGAACTGGAATTACAAAATGTGCAACAAAATATTGATATCAATCATTTTCCTTACAAAAGCCATGACCTTTTTGAATTGGACTTTGAGTGTCGTCTGAAAACCAGGAGTCAGACTGGTCTTCAGCAGAAGTGGTTTTTTTCGGGAGTGAAAGGTATGGCTTTGTCTGAAAATTGCCATGTCACCTGCTGTTAGACAATACCTGTTCATCTAAAAAAAATGGGGTAAATATCCACCTATTTTGATAGTGCAATTTACCCTCAATAGATTGCCATTTTGAGAGGGAAAATGATGATGATCGCCACTGGATTCTAGGGATACCCAGATTGAGATCTGATACCCAGATGCTTCTTTGTGCAGTTGCAAAAAAAGGGATGCCAATCAGAATCTTCCCACAACTTTCAGCGATGCCAAGGATGCTTATTGGAAGCCGAACATGCTATGTTTGATGAAATCATATGTTTATTTATTTACAGTAACTATCTGCTCATCGCATCCCAAATATGGCGGTGTTATGTCCTTTCCATGAAACCAAACCAATTTTGCACACGAGATATTTGACTCGAAGCCAAACATGATGTTTCAAGTCCCCATGATCTTTCAATCATCTAGTATATACCCTCTGGTAAACTAACATAGCTATTGAAAATGGCCATAGAAATAGTGGATTTTCCCATTAAAAATTGTGATTTTCCATACTTATGTAAACGTTTACCAGAGGGTAACCGTCCAACTTATGGGGTTTCCCCTAAGACCCAGCAGTTGATCAACATAACCAGTTCCGCGCCATTGGTTCGAGCCACTGACGAACCAAAACGCTGAGCTAAATTCTCCCAGCAACATCCGGGCCAATGTCAATGAGCGCTGGAAAATTCTGGAAGAAAGACTGGTGGATCCCAATTACAATACAGGAATTTCATCTAATTTCATCAAATGTCCCAATTGTAAATATTCAAATCAATTACAATTTGATGTCATTTCATGCAATTTCAATGATTTGGTGTATGCGTGGCAATCACCGATTCTGGCCAACATGGCAATGGAAAGTTCGAAAATTCGCCTTTCGCGGACGTTGCGGGGCGCCTTTGCTGTGGTGAAACAAACCTTCAAGACAATGGCGAAGGATCGGGGATTAGAGCTGGAAACCAATAGTTGGGCCATATCCAATAGCAAAATCATCTAGATGGGGCCCACTTGGGGTGCAGTGTCCAAAAAAATGTCTCTGGACCAGTGAAGTAGTATGCTGTTTCGCACATCATTTACCAAAATGGTTTCGAAACAAGAATTACTCTTTGATTTTATCCTCCAACCAGTGAGAAAAGGATGTCCATGGTCCAAGTAAACTCATAGCACAGCGTGTCCAGATCGATAATTGAATTTAAGTTGTATGTTTCGTCACCAGTTATAATAGTGTCTTGGTGAGAATACTTGGAAAGAAGATGTAACACGTTGTCATTGATGGTTGATTGCTATATTGAGGTTTCCTAAAATGGAGGTACCCCCAATCATCCATTTTGATAGGAGTTTCCGTTATATACCATCCATTTTTGGTTCCTCCATTTTAGGAAACTCCCATATTACCCCAGCATGTTGCTTGAAAGACCCACTTGGAACACAACCTTCGAACAAAGACAAGCGCTGCCGTTGTCTTGAACCGAGCTACCAACTTTTTGGGGAGCTTGGGTAGCCACCGTTGGGCTACCATTTGCACAGAGAACTCAAGGTCAAAGCTGAGAGGCAACAAACATGAAATGTTAATGAAGAAAACATAAGAAAACCATGGAGATGTCTGGAATAGGGTATACCCCAAAAACGCAAAATCAAACAGGACAGCGCTTTGGCATTCTTGACCTTTTCAAGGTGATGATCTTGGCCCGGAAGGGTTTGACTGAAAATAGGGACTCCCAAATTTCATGGTTGATCATCGCCATGATATGGTACTTTCCCGGTATCCTCGCCAAAAAAAAATGGACACAGATCAGAATCCGAGTAATGATAAAACTCCCAATGATACCATTTCCATGACTCATTTAACATTATTTAACTATAGAAAGTCCCCAATTTGTGATTGATAAATCCCTACAAATTGGTGGGTGACGTCTCCCATTTTTTTAGGTGCCAGATTGTTCGCCGGACGATTTTTGAAAAAAAACATGCCTTGGCAAATGGATGGGTTTTTGGGGAATTTTTTGAACCGGAAAACCCCGTATTTCATGGGACAAAAACCATGGTTTCCGGTGCAGATGTTCCCTTCAACCAATCCAGTGAGTTTGGGAAATGATTCATTGGTTAAACCTCCATGTTCCCGACATTTTCCAGACAAGACATCTGGATCAATTCGACGACCCTCTGGTTATGTCAAAATAGCTATTGAAAATGGTAATTTATAGTTGATTACCCATTAAGCATGGTGATTTTCCATAGTTATGTTAGTTTACCAGGGGGTAATGTGGGTAAAACAATGTCATAAACCACCCATATGTTGATGGCTAACACCACCCATTTCTGGTGATTTGAGGGATGGTGCAAATGGTATTGTTTGATTCACATTATTTCACTGACCTTAGTCTATGTTACTTTGGGATAGTCACGCCCAAAGTAGGTTGAGGCCCCCCAAATGTTGGTTTATAAACCCCTTTACTATAGCTCTACTATAGTTATTGGACTTATAATCTCATGAATAATCCACAAGAATCCCATTATCCCTATTAAATCTCTGTTATAAGCAACCTTCCCCCAGTGAACCTCGAGTTTTCCTCAGAAATCGAAGTCACTGCCGGGTTGGTGACGTCCAGATCCACCAATGTCCTGGACATGGGCGTTTCCATAGCCATGGGGATTCCAAGTTCGGAGGATTGGTTATGTAATGTGGCTAAAACTGGCTGCCATATGCCATAAACACACCATCCCCCAGGAAAATCACCATTTTTTGTGAATAGTGGTGACTTCCCATTTCCAGTCATGGGTGGTTTATGACAGTGTTTTACCTCCATAAACAGAAGTGTTCCTGGGAAAATCCACTAATAAGCTTGGCTCAAAGCTTGGGAACTGTGGCTCATGCCATAATTTTCCCAGAAAAATAACCATGGCTACTAATCGTTGTTGCCCCGATAGCATAAATCGCCATTCTTGCTTGGTTCATCCCTTAGTTTGTATATGTTTCTATAGTTGTCTATACCCATATGAAAATCATGTTGGTTAGTCACCCCTCTGCTGATCTATGGACAACACGGGCCAATCTTTACGAAAATCATGCGCTTCGAATTCTCGGATTGCACCCAGGGACTTACATCTTCTGGTTGGTGGTTGAGCCACCCCTCTGAGAAATGTCAGTCAGTTGGGATGATGACATTCCCAATATATGGACAAATAAGAAATGTTCCGAACCACCAACCAGTCTTGTTCTTCAAGTGGGGCAATTCGTATCATCAATTCTGGCATGACCCAGGAATAGTATCCCCACAATGGTTGTGAAAGGTGGTTGTAGCATAAGGTTCCTTACATGGTATGTAGATCCTTATTATATAATTGATTGATGATCATCCCTGAATATGGCTGCATAGTCCAACTTTGATGATAGTTGGAGATATATCCCAGCATATCACACTATTGTCTCCAATGGTTAATGGTTAAATCCAACTAACTTTACCATGGCACGTAGATAAAACATTATAAAACCATCATCTATACCGTCTATACCCTCTGGTAAACTAAGATAGCTACGGAAATGGCCCATAGAAACAGATGACTTACCAATTAAAACTATAGATTAACTATCATTTATAGATGATTCACCGATTTTTCCTCCCAGATTTACATTTTAAAATGGTGATTTTCTCTCCACTTCGCAACATCGAAACGGAGCTGCCCGCGCCTCGTCCGACAGCTCGTCTTCCTCGGACTCGTTGAGAATGTCATCTTCGGACCTCGTCGTGTGACGTCGTGTGACGTCGTGTGACGTCAGCCACGGAGCTGGGAGGTAGGGATGATCTAAGCACGAAAATATGAATGTAGATGACTGTATATTACTGTATATTACAGTATCAAAGTATAAGTACATATGTTGTACATCTAGTCAAATCATGCATGTCAAATCAACATTTTGGATGGGTAGATGTTTCACTCCCGTGTTCGGTCGCCATATCATCTATGCTATATCAGAATTCTGCTTCGATTGCCATGGCCAGAGAGCAGGGATGTTGCCCCAGACTCGTTGCTGGTCAAATATGGTAAATTCGCCTTGACTGATAGTTGGTAATCTTTGATTCACATCCCATTCTGGTGGGTTACTATCCCCATGTCCAATTATACAAGATTATAGCTCCGTGTCTTTATATCATCAATCCCTAAACCATTGGAAATGGGGATGCAAACCTGAAAATCTGCGGACATTTTACTCAAGAGCATACCCAGGTTGTTGTCAAAACCAAGATTTACGCAATGGTTGAATCAGTGAATCTGGTCTCTGCCGGAACAGTCTCATCACCGAACCGAGATTCAAAGCCTCAAAGCCATGCTACAACGATTTCTCAGCGGAAATGTCAATTTATGTGTGTATATATATACATGTATATATATACCATATCCATCTATATCGATCAAGACCAAAATTTCTCCACATCTAGGTTTGTCTAAAAGATTGTCTGAATGTAGGGTACCCAGAAAATTGGTTATCATTTGTTCAATTGAATGGCCATTAAATGTCTTGTCTTCAGAATCCCTGATTTTTGATTCTTCAATCCCCATCAATTTGCTAGTCAATCCATTTTAAATCCACCATGCCTATCCAAATTTCCCAAAAAAAAACTTGCCACATCTCAGTTTCCCGCAACTTTCCCATGAATTTGCTGGAATCCAGCATGTCCATACAGGTTCACCCTCAACCAAGTTACCCTAGGGTAAACGTTTACATGTGGAAAATCACCATCTTTAATGGGTACATCCATAAATGGGCCATGGCTTCCACTGTTACTTTACCCATTTGGGTCCCCAAAAATCTCACCTTTCTCCCAACCCCGATGCAACGTCCACGCTGTCCACCAAGCCACACGCTGTTGCCGCCACCAATCAACACGGAGCCTTCCGGCGGAGAGACAGCACCTCAGTGCTAAGTGGTCAGATTTAGCATTGAAATATACGGAGATAATGGGGGTAAAACAATGTCATAAATCACACATGACTGGGATTGGTAACCATACCACCTATAAAAATGGTGATGACTGGGGATGGTTTATTATTGTATATATAAATGGTGAACTCGGGGATGGCTTTTTATTGTTTTATAAACATTATAACCAGAGTTCATGGGATTAATGGTATTAGGATTTCAATATGATCAAATGACTCGAGGTTCTGATCGCCGATGAAGTCAATAGACAATTTTGTTGCATCATTTATACAATTCAAATCCCATTGAATCTCATTAAATCAATCATTCAGTGGATCATAATCCCAAAATGGTAGTTTAATGTGGATTGTTAATACACGAGTCATGGGACTCTAATGGGATTATGATCCACATAATCCCATTCAACTACCTGAACTATCCCAAATCCCATAAAATCCCATTAAACATCATTCAACTATGACTATCATCCCATTCCGATCCTTTTAAATCCCACTGAATCCCATGAAAAGTCCCATTGACATTAAATCAATCATTATGTCCCTTATAATCCAATGACTATGGGTATCATAGTGATCCAATATAGTATGATAATGAATACTATGATAAATTAAACCATCATGAAATGGTATCAATCCCAATAAATAAATCCAATCCCATTCAACTACCTGAACTCATATATATATTATACCAATCCCATAGATAGATAGATAGATAGATAGGTAGATAGATAGATAGATGGATAGATAGATAGATAGATAGATGGATAGATAGATAGATAGATAAGTAAGATAGATAGATAGATAGATAGATGGATGGATAGATAGATAAGTAAGATAGATAGATAGATGGATGGATAGATAGATAGATAGATAGATATTCCCATTATACAAGTGGATTATAATTCCATGAAATCCTATCAAATCCCATTAAACATCATTCAACTATGACTATAATCCCATTCCAATCCTTTTAAATCCCATGAAAAAACCCATGAAAAATCCCATTGACATTAAATCAATAATTGGTTTATGGCATTGTTTTACCAACATATGCCAACAACTATGGGTATCATAATGATCCAATATAGTATGATAATGGGTACTATGATAAACTAAACTATCATGAAATGGTATCAATCCCAATAAATAAATCCAATCCCATTCAACTACCTGAACTCATATATATATATATAATACCAATCCCATATATATAAATCCCATGAAAAATCCCATTGACTGCAGTCTCTCCCAAATCCCCATCTCAATTGCAGTCTCGCCACGCTCACGTTCTCCAAGTCCGCCCAGCCCGCCGCCCAGCACGCCACCGGCGCTGTCCTCGGAACCTGGGCGCTGTCCCCGGTTCGGGTCGAGGAGTTCGATCCCAAAATGCTCCAAAAATGACATGAAAATCACCATTTCGGAGTGAATTTAGGTGAATTTCGCGAAAAAAATTGAAGTGACTAAGTGACATGGCGATTTTGGATGGATTGCTGGCCTAAAGACTTAAAACATAGAGTTAAAAAATGCTGGTCAAGAATCGAAACATTGTCATTTGGGCTGTGTTGGGGCCATTTGCGGCTATGTTGGGCCAATGATGGGCCATTTGGGTATGTTGGGAGCCAAGCCCGGGTCCATGTTGGGTGATTTGGAGGCTTCCAACACCGGGCCACAAAAAAAAGGTAACCACTTTCTGTTGGATCTGCCAACCCTGCCCCTAAGAAAAGTCAAGTAAATGATCTATTTGCTTTTATGTGTTTTTTAATGTGGAATGTACTTATAAAGCAATACATGCCCATTCCCAAGCAAATGATGTTTTTGTTGCTTGTAGCCTTAGTCCCTTGTCGGCCCTCCTTGCCATGCCCGGATCCCACCACATCGCACCTACGCTGATGGGGGGATCGCTGCTGCCCGATTCCGGACTAGACTCCTGTGAATGATTCTATGGTTTCGTATACCATCTATCATCATTTACCTGTTGTTAAACGGGGTTCTTCAAACCCCTCTATGAATCAACCAACCAATGGAAAAAGGACATCTATGGTATGGGAATCATTATCTGGTTGGTGGTTGAGCCACCCCTCTGAAAAATTTGGGTTCGTCAGTTGGGATGATGACATTCCCAATATATGGAAAAATAAAATTCCTGTTCCAAACCACCAACCAGTTATTGCAACTTGGGTGGCGCTATTAAAATGGATTTGGATGGTAACTGGGATAGAGTGTACGATGCGAAGTGTTGATGAAAAATTTGTGTACCCTCTGGTAATTTGTTACATAGCTATTGAAAATGGCCCATAGAAATAGTTGATGTACCTATTAAAGATGGTGGATCTTTCCAGTTCGCTATGTAAACGTTTACCAGGCCGGGTATACGTCATTCCCGATGCATCAAGGAGTCGACTGCGGAATCAAGAAATGTGGGTTTCGGAAAATTGGATGATCCCCAGTCGTCACCAGATTTCAATACCAAAAGGCTCATCCATGACGACTGGATGAGAACTGGAAAAACCCCCGTGACTTAACCTCCAAATAGATTGGCATGGAAATTGATATATTTTTTTCTACCCTCTGGTTATGTCAAACAGTTTGCTATTGATCTATTGATTAAATACCCCATTTCTAGTTGGTTTACCTATTCAAAATGGTTGGATGTTCTATAGTTATGTAAACGTTTACCAGAGGATAATCCAACAATGATGGGTATATCCTACAGCACGGGTTTGACCATCTCCACAGGGATTTTGGCAAAAAATCTGAAGACATCCACCCGCTGGATTTTGGCAATGGATAGCAATGGGTCAAAACATTGGTAGCCTGGTACCCTTATTGTATTATTCAATCTTACTCTATATTATATCCACCATTTAAATAAATAAATAAATAAATGAATAAATAAATAAATATATATATATATATTATATGTATATATATATATGTATATATATATAATGTTGCAAATAAGTTGTAGATATCCATTTTGGTGTCGCTCAACTTGCCATTCTTGGTGGATAAACTTGGGTGTGTCTGGAAATGCGGTATACCCCTAACAAGGGCATTTGAGTGGGCAAACTGATCATATTCGCACTTTTTGGCCGGTTAAATAAGTTAGATCAGATCTTGATGTTTACTACTTAAAGTTCTCATGTTTGGTTCTGGTTTCCTATTTTTTTTTGGGTTGCCCTCTGGTAATCAAAAATTGAAAGAGTCCCTCGAGGGGGCAACTGGCCGCTCACAAACGTCGAGTGGAAGTTGAGTACAGTTTGAACATGTTTTTTGCAAAACATGATATTTAACACTATTGTTAAGCACAAAAGTACATCGAATGTGTTTTGAGTGTGTTTACTTATCCATGAATTTGGCTGGAAATCGACCATTTAGTTCCATGAAATTCCCATTTAAACCTCCATTGAGTTCGCGGATGTGCCATTCTGCCACCTTTGATTGCCACAGGGTATCACCAATCATACTCCATCCATATTCCATGATATTCCAATAATCTTCCATGCTATTCCCATCATATCCCTATGACATAGCACCATTATCATAGTGGTTTATGAATTCAACGAAAAAAAAAATCGTGAACTTGTCCCATTTCAACCTTCCACTTTTTTGGTTTCCCATCATAAACATGTGTTCGGTTTTTTCCGGTCAATCCCATTGAAGCCTCCATCAAAACCCCATTTTTGCCATGTTTTTCCCATGTTTTTCCCATGTTTTTCCCATGTTTTTCCATATTTTTCCCATGTTTTTCCCATGAAAATCCCACGTTTTCCCATGGAAAACCTCCACAAACCTCCGCAGCTCCCGGGGTCGCGTCGCTCCCAAACCGTCCTCGTCGTCGCCCGCCTCCATGGAGCCGTCCACCGCTGCGGAGGGCGGCATCCATCTGGGCGGAGAGATAGATTATATAAGTTTGTGGATATATATACATATCTAAATATATATATATATAACTATATATATATTGTATATATATATATAGTTATATATATAGTTATATATATAGTTATATAGTTATATATAGTTATATATAGTTATATATAACTATATATATATTGTATATATCTGGTTGGTGGTTTGAACCCCTCTGAAAATATTATGATCTTATGTGTATTATAATATTACAATAGAGAATCTAACCAGTATTTACATATAATACAAATATTACAAACTATCCCAACTAAGTATATAACTATTGTAATATTATATATATATGTATATATATAGTTATATAGTTTCTTGGAAAGATTATGATGATAATATATATATATAACGATATTACTATATCTGGCTGGTGGTTTGAACCCCTCTTGAAAAATATGAGTTCGTCAATGGGAAGGATTATCCCATATATTATGGAAAAATAATCCAAATGTTTGAAACCATCAACCAGACTATATTACTATATTATGTCAGATTATGGTGAGAATATAGAATATATGTATATAATCTCTATAGTATAGATAATAGTGTGTATTATGTATATATATACACCCTTTTGGAAGATTTCCCCCCCCAAACCAATCAGGATGAAATTGACAGAAAACCATGGGTTATGATCAGCCAAACATTGGGAGGTCCTGTAGATGTTCCTAACTCAGGAAATGGGTGGATTTGGCCACCAAACATCCATTGAAAAGATGGATCAATGGTTATCAATTTTTACCAACAAGCATTTGGATTTTGAGAAGAACAAATTGGCGGATAGCCTCTGGGAAGATGGTTGGACAAAAAAAACAGTTACAGGTGGATTGTCCATTGCCAGGTTTGTAGGTAGATAGATTGATAGATAGAGAGAGAGGGTATGGAAGATTCTCCCTCCTGCAAAGCACTCAAGGGAGAGTAGGTACCTCAACCAAACATGGCAATGGAATCAATCAGCATGGGCATGGATGCCATGGATGCTGCAAACCAACCTGGGTAAAACCCCAGGAACCTGATGAAAATTGGATTTCAAAGATGGCTTAACTCATGGACATGCGAAAAAAACATTGGGTTTTCATGGACAACCCCGGGTTTTCTCATGGCCAAGCACGGATCTTCTGAACGGGAAAATGGATGGGACTCTTTGGCATGCCATGTATCATTCATCGGCCCGGCAGTAGTGGTCACCAGCGCATCCATGGGACTCCCTCTTTCTTCATCAACCAACAGTGATAACTGGGATATCTATGCTACAAACCCATCACCGCGAAAGCTAGAAAATGGATGAGAAACTTACCATGCAAAGGAACTGTAAGTCCAAAAAAGACCCTAGAAAATGGAGATGGAAAGGAACTGTACCATGGATGATCGTTTTGGACATGTAAAGGAATTGTACCATATTTGGCTTTGTTAGATTTCAGGACTGTACTTGCAAGCCGGATGCTCAAGTGTTGCTGGGGCCCGCAGTCCCGTCAACATCACCTGTGTCGTTTCGTTGCTTATGTTTCAAAATAAAGGCACTAGACTCCCAAATTACACGATTCATCAAAAAAATAAATCAACCTCGTAGGAGTTGGTTCCTCACACAAGTCCGACATAAATCCATACAAATCTGGATTCCAATCTACCCTCTGGGAATTTAACATAGCTATTGAAAATTGCCATAGAAAGTGGATTTTCCCATTAAAAATTGTGATGTTCCATAGTTATGTAAATGTTTACCAGAGGGTAATTCCCATCTTTTTTGCCAAGTTCTTCAAGAAAAAAAACACGAAGTTCAACCCACCATGACGGATCTCGTTTTACCCGCGCCTTTTCTGGCCGTGGATCTTCTTGGGCTTTCGCGGCTTGCCTTTCTCGTCCTGAAAATGCCATGGGTTACTGGTTGGTGGTGCAATAACCATCTTTAAAAATATGAGTTCGTCAATGGGAATGATTATCCCATATATCATGGAAAAATAATCCAAATGTTTGAAACCACCAACCAGGTTAGAGTCTGTTAGAGGTTGTGAACGATGCTTACTTTATAAGTGACATCAGAAATGGATCAGAAATGGATCTCTTTTGCGGGGTATGTTTCTCAACTCATCTGAGACGATGTTTGATTTTTACGATTAACAAAAAATCCACCTATCTGGGTAAATTATAATAATTCACTAACCTGAATTAAGGCCATTTGGGGATGATTTCCCTTATTAACCATGATTCCAGTGAGGTCGCAGTGAGGTCATTATAATTTACCCAGACCTATTCATTGGGGAGAATGAAGCAATATTGATCTTATGGGTTGGTTTATAATCAACATAGTTAGGGTGTATCATCCTATTGCTATGGTTGATATATGTATGTTATATAATAGAATTCATTAGGAATCAAACCTGGCAATGGCCAAATTTTGAATCATAATCCCATGACTATTCATCACTAGTTGGTGTTTGAGCCGCCCATCTGCAAAATATATCAAAATATTGAAGTCAGAATTTGGGTCATCATCGAATTTCTATGGTTCAAAGTCAAAAATAAGGCCTCATTTTGGGGCTGACCACAAGTTGCATGTCTCTCTTTTCTTAGCGAATTAAACGTGTCAGTTCACTCAAGAATCATCCACGCGTTGTTTTTTGGCGTGGTGCAACTGGTTGCCCTCCATCTGAGACTTGAACTTGGGCATGGTTCATCTCCAGGATAGTCGTGAGGAACTGATCATCACCGGTACAACCAAGTCAGACGTGAAGGATAACTCAAGTCAGACGTGACCTATGAACCTCAGTTGTTGACCAGTACCAACAGGGGGTGTTTGTTGTGTTGTCAAACCCACAAAAGACGAAGATCTCTGGGGTAAAACCCACCTCAAAAATGACGATGAAATAATGCTGAACATCTCCGCCTGAAAATAGGCAAAAGTAACACACACAAAATCTCTTGGAAAATCCAGCATCATTTTCCCCATTTTTGGCCATTTATGGCTTACAGATGTGTCACGTATCCCTTGGTCCTCTTCACCCCTGAGGAGCCGCCACTCTTCGTCGCGCAACCTCTTCTGCATGCCTCAGGGCCAGGCTCAGGCCGGTGTCGACGTGATCGCACGGGGCTTAACATCTGGTAAACGTTTACATAACTATGGAAAATCACAATTTTTAATGGGAAAACTCACTATAAATGGCAATTTTCAATAGCTATGTTTGACATAACCAGAGGGTAACATCTGGAACAGAAAGCTTTTTGGTAGGAAATGATCTATCGAAATGGTCAAATGGTGAGTGGGATGTGAAATTCATCCGTGTGGGGCTAAAGATCGGTCGAATTGCCGTAGGTACAAATGTAGAAACGTCATTTGTCTTACAGGATGGGGCCCCCCAGTTATAAGTTGGTTTGTAAACCATTATAGTCCCCATTAACTATAGTTATATTTACCATAAACCATTGTTAAGCCACTTATAAACCAACTGAACGCTATCTTGGGGGCCCCATCCCGTAGGGTTTGTTCTGAAAATAAGGTACCCCAAAATCCAAAGTCCAGTGGTTGATCATCATTTTCCTCATGTTCCCCATCTAAATGACCATTTCTAATTTCGCGAAGGTCCATATTTTTTTTGCGCCCAAGTCGTCTAGATAAGACGACTGGAGAAGAAGTGTGAAAATCAATGGTATGAATTATGGTTTGCATCATGGTTCGTCATGGTTACTCTCTGGTAAACATTTACATAACTATAGAAAATCACCATGTTTAATGGGAAAATCCACTATTTCAATGACCATGGCTTCAATAGCTATGTTTGACACAACCAGAGGGTAGTCATGCAAACCAGACTCCATGACTCTCCTTTCTCTGGCTTTTGATGTTCCAGCAGGTCGTGTATTTCTGTAAGTCAATAGCACGGTGCAACATGAAGCCTCAGCAATATACCTTGGAAGCCGCCAGAACAGCCTTCCTATATATACACATTTAATGAAACATATATACATTATATAATTATATTAACATTCCTATATTTATACATGTACTTTATGTGTTGACAATTATTTATATAGGACAACTGCTCCTATATACATAATTAAAGATTCCGAAACGAACCCGGCTGCTGAAATGATTCCATTCACCCCCAACCGGGCCGTTCACCGGGGCAAAACCAAGATACGTTTCAGGGCGCGATCGTTCTCCTCCATTCGTTCTGATTCCTCCTTGTTGAGCACGTCAATTTCCTCATTTTTCGGGGAGCTCAAATTGGTTGCAGGGGGATACCAAGCAACGATAATGGGTGGATAATGCGTAATTATGATATGGCTATATTAGACATATACCAAGATTTAATATATTGATATATGATATATTGATGATCAGGGGGATACCAAGCACGTATCATATACCATCTGGTTATGACTAACATAGCCATGGAAAATCCCTGGCCCATAAATGGAGGTTTCGTTCGCTGGGAAAATCATCTATTTTTATGGGCCATGGCTTCCACCATGGCTATGTTAGTCATAACCAGAGGGTAAAAAAATATACTGGGATATGATGTAAAATCGCGATTCGAATAGTCAGATTTTTCATCTTTCTGGCAACGTTCAATGAAACAGAAACCAGTGGCTGAAACCAGGGGAATTGTGCCGCACAAAAAAAGGGGCAGGATATGCCTCAGGTTTCATGTTTCAATCCCGTTTGGGCCCTTGTTAATGCTCCGGTAGTCTAGAGAGTTCTACTTGTACAGTTCGATAGATCAGATTTTCTCCCAATTGAGCAGTGTTCCAAATCCCTCTATCATTCCATTATACTGGTTGGCTAATAATCCCCAATATATGAAGGGTAGTATAATCCCCAAACTCATCATCAACGAACAGGGGTTTTGAACATTGCTCAATTGTCCCAGCAAAAAGTTAGGATTTTCCATTCTCACGTTACCCTCTGGTAAACTAACATAGCTATGGAAAATGACCCATAGAAATAGTTTATTTACCCATTAAAGATGCTGATTTTCCTAGTATGTAAACGTTTACCAGAGGGTAAACCTCCATTTTCCTATGGTTTTCCTATGGTTTTCCTATGGTTATACCACTATAATCCCAGTTTACCAGGCCGGGTTACCACCAACCAATTAGCTGGCTGGCTAGGTGGCCATTCTCGAGGGATTTCCGTGGTGGTTGACCAATCCCAAATCCCAAAAGTTTCAGTTTAGACATCCAGCAAAAGAATGCTCAAGTTTGATGTAGCATCTATCTATCTGTCTATCTGTCTATCTGTCTATCTAACTATCTAACTATCTAACTATCTAACTATCTAACTATCTAACTATCTAACTATCTATATATTCATATAATGTCATATATAAACCTACATACAGCAAGTGCATCATATTCAGCAACCTCCATGTGTCACCAAGTCGTGTACCCGGCCGAGAGGCGTGCTCGAGATAGTCCAGGTTGCGGAATCGACCCACGTACCTTGCGGAATCGCTTGGTGGATGTTGGTGGAACTAACCGGCCTGGTCAACTGGGATTTTTTGGTGGTATAACCATAGGAAAACCATAGGAAAACCGTAGGAAAACCATAGGAAAACCATAGGCAACTGGGATTTAATGGGATTTAATGGGATTACCCTCTGGTAAATTACCCTTCATAGGTGGTGATCCTCAGGTAAAATCCACCATTTTCTAGCTGGGTAAATCAACTATTTCGACTGGGCAAAGCGGTTTCAAGTTCCTAAATTTCGACTGGATCTCCCAAGTGTATTATGTCTGGTTGGTGGTTTCAACCATCTTGAAAAATATGAGTTCGTCAATGGGAAGGATGACATCCCATATATTACGGAAAATAAAAAATGTTAGCACCGAAAATGAGAGTTTTAGTCGGAACATCCCATGTTTAACGAATATGAGGGGAGAATCTTAGGCTGATGTGATGTCACCAGGTGGGACTGCTGTTGCTGCTGTTGGGCCCATTGGTTAGCTACTTCTCCTGGCAGGTCGCAGGCATCAGGTCACCTCTGGAGACTCTTCTTCACCTACCCAAAATGGTAATGACTAACACTTTGCGAACTTGAAAATGACCATAAAAATAGTGGATTTACCCAGCTAGAAAATGGTGGATCTGTCCATAGTTTTTTGTATGTTTACCAGAGGGTAGATGTTATCCATCTGTGTAATTTGTGCACTTTCACATATAAATATGGGGGGGTCCATAAATGGAGTGCCCAAAATGGATGGTTTACAAGGGAAAATCCTACTAACATGGATGATTTGGGGGTTACCCCCTATTTCAGGAAAACCCCATATACGTACAGATGGATTAAATATTCCACACCGATTGTTGCAAAATTACTTCACCCGATAGTGTTCAAGTGTTTCGCTGGCTTACGTTGTCTATTTCGACCACTATCCCCAAAAAGTATTGTGCATTTCGAGGAACTGGATCCATTGCTTTCTCATGATTCTTGCTTAAACCCCCTGGAGGTTGCCCCGTTCTTGGGTTTACATTTCAGCCAATGTGGGCAAGGTTTAAAACTTCGAAACCCACTTCCACTGATGGACTCGTTTATTTTTGCTTGGGCCAAAAATTCCGATTTCTCCGAAAATCGGAGAGTTTTAAGCGTTGTTGCGTCCGCAACGTGTAAAAATCCATGATCTCCCCAGGTTTCATAGGCGAAATCCCTGGCTGAATCCCCGGTGGTTCAATCAGACAGGCACCTCATTTTCACCACAGAAACCGGTGGAAAACCCCCACCCAAAAAGGCAGACCCCATCCACGACCCTTGCAGCGGGGTTTCTGTTCATAGAAGCGCTCCAACTCTTGCTCTAGCTGTTCATACCTCAGTGCCAACAGCTGGATGCCAGGACCGTGGTAGGTATTGCTTGTAGTAAAGCCAACAATAAATAATACGATATCGATGTTTTGTTCAAAATCATATGGGTATGGCTAAGTAAGGTGAAATCATTTATTCTGAATTGAGTAATGTTCAAATGATTCATTTCATATCATTCATAAATATTGGTGATAAATAAAATAAAATTCAGGATAAATGAATATGAATACTCATAGTGAATAAATGAATATTTCTGTTCATTTGTTCCAGGATGAATTGATATTGCTGATGTGTCATCGGGATGACGCGAGCCAATCACAGTTGAACTTCACCCATATTTGTCATGGGGAGACGAGGAAGAAAATCGAGCAAGTAAGTGGTATTTTTTCCATGAAATTGGTAAATCACCATTTTTAATGGGTAAATCCACTATTTCGACTGGGCCATGTTCAATAGCAAACTGTTTGACATAACCAGAGGGTATATTCCATTAAGTGGATTTCTTTATCCCATTAAACCCCATGGAAAATCCCATGGAAAATCCCATTAAACCTCCATTTTCCTATGGTTTTCTTGGCAGATCCCCATCATTCTCCGACCAAAATCTCCTACCAGCACCGACGCCAAGTCACTCATCCATAAAGGCGGGACGGACGCTGGCCAGACTTCCCAGACGCTTGCGGCAACGCTCCAACTCCTAGCGCTGGGCTGAGGTCCGATGCTGGGAAACATGAATATAATACATATATATATATTATATATTATATATATAATGTGTATATATATATATATAATGTATAGATATATATATAATGTAAATATATACATAATGTATATATATAATGTATATATATAATGTGTATATATATATATGAATATATACACGTTGATGGACCGATTAGAGTTCGTTTACTACCATTTATACTTTCATGTATCTATCATATATCATCCATGTGTATCCGTTGATAGCGATGTTTGATCCATATGTAGCCAGTTATGTCCATTACTATCCATTTATTACCGTGTACATATGCAGTTGATGTATGACTTCTTCAATGGGAGTCACCCATCTATAGTAGTGAAGCACTGGGAAAGCCACAAATCTATGTAAATCCCTATGAAAATGGACTCATGACCATTCCCCAAGGATGGGTTTGATCAGTTTAATCCAATCCAACTTGACCCATACCACAGATGGCACATCTCCTCCCACTTTGGTCCTGTTTCTTCTTCTTGATCTTTCCCTCTAAACCTTGGTAGAAACTCTGAGATCGGGCCGACCATGTTTTTATTTTTGGCCGCTGGGAATTCACCCAACGAATGACGGAGGCAGTTTGGCACGCTGGTTATATGATGGGATTATAACATATATATATAATATGACTATCTGGTTGGTGGTTTTATATAACCATCTTGAAAAATGATGGAGTGAAAGTCAATGGGTTTCGGATGACATCCCATATCTGAAATGGAAAATTTAACATGTTTGAAACCACCAACCAGGAAATGTCCAGCAAACCATGGCTATGACATGATTTTCTACTGTGAGCCTTTCTATCAACTCGCTTCTCTTGGCCATATACGACTGGCTGGGCTTCCAGAAAAAATATTCCAAGATTGCACGGTGACTTGACTCGATCGAATGCGGACCCCAAAGGCAACAAAAACACAGCAAAAAATCGAAAAAAAAAACTACAGCAATATTTGACGAAATGATTCAGTGTATTGCAACCAGCTTGAAGACCCAAAGCAGCTGGGTTGATCATCATGTTCCCGACAAAATGGGTGAGTCAGATTCGTGGTTTTTTCACCCGTCTTCCACACCCAAATAAATCAGACTTTGGTTATACTACATCCAAATATTCCCATGAAGTATTACCACTTATGCGGCCAAACTGATGATTGGTCCCCGTTACAAGATAAATAGATGAGATGTGATGAGATGTGCCAACTGGACAAGGCCCATTGATAGATGATTTCCCCCATCTTCAGTTGCCACTATCATAGAATTGGATGATGGGAAAATTTACAGGAAACCCCGATCTATTTGATGGTAAAAACCATGGTTTCCTGTAATTTTTCCCTTAAACCAATCCAATGCCACTAACCCTTCACACTTCATCAGATCAAGCCACTCTTCTCGTCTCGCTGCAATTCATCGGACATCTGTTTCAACTGTTCCAAGCTTTGACCGTGGCTCCCCAGCAATTGTTTCACCTGGGCACAGGTTACGTGACGGTGATCTCTTGGGGAAGACAATGGCTAGGCTGGTGAATTATCAGCAATATCACCGACCTAGAGCTGATTTGGCATATAGAAATTCAATCTATCAGCCCCTATCTGGTGCTTGTGCCTTGCTGGGTTACCCCTCTTCTTCATTCAGTGGGAAAAGGACATATGTCAACGACTTCACCAATCCCCACAAAAATTATGTCCTGAAAACTTGGAATTAGTCGGTTAGTTCACTCTTTGAAATCGGAAACCAGATTGTTTGGGTGTGGGTCAAAAGGGAAACCAAATCCCCACAGATTTCGGCCATTTTAAGCACTTCATCCATCCAACTTTCAAGGTAAAGTTGCCATCTTCCCTGGCTTTGATTGCTCATTCTGGAAGATTCAACCATCCTGAATTTTTACTCATCTGTGGGTCCTAAAATATCAATGGGGGTACCAAATCATCCAAGTCATAAAAAGTAACCATTGCCAATCTCAGATACCCTGCAAGTTTAGCAAGTTTAGCTGGTTAAGTTCATATACCCCCATCAAAATGGCGTCCATTTTACTAAGAGAAAGTGGCTACTTTAGACTTTAGCTATCTAGCCACGTCAGAACTGTTGTCGGTCATTTCCCACCGTTTAAAATCCCATAGTTCAACCATATTTCAGTGTCACCATTGTCAGCATCTCTAAAATTTGCCTGGTAATGTGATTCTAGGTCCAACTAACTACGCTATTAGTAGTTTCTATACGCTATTTTTGTACACAATCTAGGTCTAACTCACCATTTCCCACCGTTTCAAATTCGTTTCAAACTCATGGCCAGCCATTGATCGACTCATTTGACCAGCGGCTGCTGTTTCGACCATTTCGCTCTCACGTTCGCTCCCTGATTTCGGATCACGTTGGCGTGGATTATTCCTACAATGTGGAGGGCCCCCAAGATAGCTAAGTTGCCTTATAAGTGACTTAACTATGGTTTATGGTAGATATAACTATAGTATTCATGGGGTTTATAAACCAACTTATAACTGGGGGCACCATCCTGCAATTGACGGGAAGATTTAACAGTACCAATGCTATAATCTGCCGCTAAATCAACTCTTAAGCCAAACATGTTAATGGATTGTCCAGGATATCTATGTGTAAATTTGCATATCTATAGATTCCCTGCATTTTTTCCTTTAAACCAATTTTGTGGAAAGAGGATGGAGAACGGCAGCTGTTTGAAACCATGGTATTCTTGGAGGGAGAAATGCGCTTTGTCTGCCCACCAGTGAGCTGTTGTTGTCACACTGATTTTGTATGACTATTTTTGGCAGGAAGGAGGAATATGTTCACCAATCAAGACACTGGTTGGTGGCTCAGCCTTTCCCTTAAAAGTACGCATTCGTCATTGGGATAAGACGGATTTGATCAAGTATCTTTGTTGAGAGAATGAGAGAACATGAATCTCTCCAAATGATTCACAATCTTCTGCATCTTGCGCCAATTCTGCAGCGATTTTTTGGTTTTTATCATGGAAAACGAGGGTCCCTCACACCGTCCACGCCTAGGTTGCGAGACATACCATCCTCAGGGCGCGCGGCCAGTATTGGTTGCTCAATGGGGGTGACTCTTGGGGTGACCCCTCAAGAAGTGGCAAAAAGGACATCTATGCCACCAAGTGCTACTTCAAAAACCTTCATCTTTGGCCTTGATTCTTGATTGCCTCTAGACTTTTTCAATCTTGGCAGAAACCCAATTTGTGTTGGTTGCACCCAATTTAAACTGAGTAGTTCCTCCACGTTGACCCCCTTTCGTGGTTCAGACACACCTTTTTGATGGCAAAAAAAGGCACATCTTTCTGCAGTTCGAAAAAGCCGGACCCGAATCTACCTGTCACCAAGGTTCCAGGAAGGTCAACGCCTTCTCCCTGTCCTGTCTCACTTCTTGCTCCTGTGCTTCCGCGTTGATACCCAGCTGGGCTCATTTGTGACTAGGTCAGATGGCGATTTCGTGGAGCCCAAAACCATTTTTGGATGTTTAGGAACCAACATGAACCAACCATTCTATGGGAATATGGCAGTGGGTCAAAACCTTGTACCCCTGGTGAACATAAAAATAGCTGGGATTTATGGATGTTCATCCCTCTAAAAATGGTATTAATAAGGTATTGATTCATAGCCATATGGGATAAATATATACACAATATGATAAAAATGGGGATTGCCGGGCATCGAACAGCCCAAGGACTTGGCCCATGCCCGAACACACTAAAAAAATCATAGCCTTGCTAGTTGTAATAAATATATTATCTGGTTGATGCTTTCAACCCCTCTGAAAAATATGAAAGTCAGTTAGGATGATAGTTCCCACTATATGGAAAAACAAAAAATGTTCCAAACCACCAACCAGTTATTCTGTGTTATAGCCATTAATTATATTAAACCATATATACAGTAAATCCCCCTTTTTTTGGAGGTACAGGGTGGTTTTCCAGTGATGTGAACGTTGGTTTAGATTCACCCCATGAATACTATAGTTATCTAGTTATCTAGTTCGTTATATCTACCATAAACCACAGAATTCGATCATTTATATGTCAACTGAACGCTATCGAACGGGGGCCCCATCCTGTATAATACCTTGCTAGTTGTAATAAATGGGTATAGAGTTGTGCAAAGATAGTTGTATTATGGTAGTTATATAAAGATACCCTTGCTAGTTGTATAAAGATACAATATTTGACTGTACCAGCTAGGGTAACTGATCATAATATAATGATAGTTGTATAAAGTCAAATGACCCATGTGTTGAATCAAATGACCCATGCCAAAATAGTTGTACCAAATGGGTACTTGACGGTAATTACCTCATTTTGCCCGTGAGCTAGCAGCAATACCATTTTCGGTATGAAACCCCCCATTTTCAGACACAAAAAGCACAGTGTTGGTTTAAAGAAATCCCCCGTCCATTGCCATCCTATGATTTTTGCCATTGACAAACCACTCTGAAATTTAGGGCCTTTTGTAGGAGCTCGAAAAGCATGGCGCCACTCTCAACGATCTGCGAGCATAAAGATCTCGTGCTCTTCAGGTCGGCTAACCTTACCGGGGGATATGGGGACCCCATGGCTGGTGATTTGGTGGATTTGAAATTGACCATTTTGGGTAACCTTCTGGTAAACGTGTGCATAGCTATTGAAAATGGCTATTTAGTTCGTTGATTTTCCCATCTATAAATGGTGATGTCCCATAGTTTTTTGTATGTTTACCGTTTGGGGTGGTTATCTTCCCATCATCTTGAGACATCCCATTTTCGCTACTTTTCCTGGTGACATCCCAACGAGTTGATGCTGAAAAACCGCCATTCGTTCATGGCGGAAAAAAAGAACATTGTTTCACGCTTAAACCATCATAGTAACATAGCTATGGAAAATGAAACATGGGATAGGGATAATTATCCCTATCATAAGGTTACCATGATAGATCCTCATGTTTCACGGAAAAGTAGACACCTATCACAGTTAAAAAAAACACCACATCAAAAAACAAGTTCAAAATCCGCATTTTCCTCATTGTTCTCAGGAAAACCCATGGTTTTCCCCACCGTTGTCCCCTTTAAAGGCCGACGCCGGTGACGCCGAGGCGCTTGGAGTTCAGCGCGAAGTCCTCGCCGCGCGGCTCCAGCGCCACGTCGCCCACGGATTTCTGCGCCTCGTAGAGGACCGAGGCCAGGCGCAGCAGCTCCTGGGGATTTTTGGTAACTGGTAAATATGTATAGTAAGTTACTATACCAGTTACTATACATATTTACATTTTTGTGGGATGTATAGTAACTGGTATAGTAACTATTAAAAAAAATGTAGATATGTATATATATATGATAATATATTTATATAACTATAGTATAATATATGATAATATGTATGATAAAGATTATTTATGTATCTATTTATGATATGTATAGTAACTAGGTATAGTAACTAGGTATAATATATAACTATAGTTAATAATATGATGGTTTATATGTAAGATATAAGATTTATAGTAACTAGGTATAGTAAATATGATAGTATATATATGATAATAATATATGTATATAACTATAGTATAATAACGTATAATATTATAACTATATAACTATATAACTATATAACTATATAACTATAATATGGAGTGTATAGTAACTATGATAATGTTATATAATAATGTATAGTAAACATGTATAATATATAACTATAGTATAATAGAACAATAGTATATATAACTATTGTATAATAATATATATGATAATAATATGTTTATAATATGATTATATGTGATGATAATAATATGATTGTAATAATAATGTTTGGGGATATTATAATGATTTAAAATAACTATAGTAATGTTATAGATATATTATAATTCTTTGACCCTTAGATACATGATGATTATAATGTTATAGATATAGAATGTTATGATGAATAGTAACTATGTATAATATAATCATACAGCGATATATAGTACATATATCTATGGATCTATTTATGCGTAAGATATACAGTAAGATTATTTGATGTATAATATAACTTGAATAATATATCTATATAACTATAGTATCAT
>CAMXCT020000228.1:0-190000 GCA_947184155.2 Cladocopium goreaui | reverse complement strand
GGGAAGATGATGGTACATCACTATTTAAATAATGGGATTATAACTGGCTTAGTTCATGATATATAACCAGTTACAGGATTGACAATCCTATTGATACTTTTCAGCGCCGTATCTATAACATGTATGTGAATATGTGATTAAATTTATAGATGGGGAACTTGCATCTTTTTAATGTTGTTTGTTCTTGTGTTAAGTGGAAAAATCGAAACCATCTTAAACCGTATATTTAAATTGCGCACCGGTTCCCATGCAACCCATCCTTGACTGCATAGCCATCTGCACCATAAAGCTTCTTGGGATTGAGTTTCAAGCCTGTCTTCAACACCACTTTCCTCGGTGAGTTCAGGAACCTGATCCCATCACGCTGTCAAACTCACTCGGTCAGTCGCAACGAAACCAGGAAAAACACATTGCAACTGGCATGACCTGGAAGCAGTTTTCCCGACCGAAAATGACCATGTTTAGGGTTTTTCCCCGTAAACCATACTCGATTAGAGGACAACCATTTTTCCAACCGATGTCAGAAACTGTCAATTCCCAACAAATGGTGGATGATCAAACCGCAGATCAAACATGGCGAGCCGCCGGGGAGCCCCGACCTAGCCATGCCAGCCACGTTTCATTCAGCAAGATCTTGGGATGTGGAATTTCCATTGAACTGTGGCTAATCAACTATAGATGTTTCTATAGTTGCTATAGTTACTATAGTTGCTATAGTTACTATAGTTACTATAGTTACTATAGTTACTATAGTTGCTATAGTTACTATAGTTACTATAGTTGCTATAGTTACTATAGTTACTATAGTTACTATAGTTACTATAGTTACTATAGTTGCTAAGTAATCCGACTTGCGGCTATCATTCAACAATTCTATCCAGGTTCCATGTTTCATTCGCCGAACACCAGTAATCCGGCTAACTTGGTGGCCAAACTTCAGCACCTGACACGTGGAACCGCGATGAAAAATCCAAGCTGCTCCACCACAGATTTGATGAAGAGCACGCGGTGTGCTTCAGTGCCTCGTAACGCGAAGTGTCTTCAGAATCTGACAATGAACGCATAACGCCATGGAATAGTTAGAATATATAAGTGGAGTATATATACATATATATAAATAATTGTATATACATATACATGGGATAAGACTAAAAGTGCTTCTCAATCTGCTTGGTTTATGGATTCAAACACGATCAAAAACTGTGGATCCATGGCTGCTTTGTCAACAATAAGTGGAACTATGGGGCGGCGATCAATCATTAAATTTATAACCCACACAAACCGATGAACTATCTCTAAGTTGCTCGTATGTTGAGTTTTCACGGGTAGTGGTATAGTGAATCTATCCTTCTTTTTTGACAGGTTTAACAAGTCGTGTCCCCATTGTTATTGGCAATGCTTTCATAGACTACCCTCTGGTAATTTAACAGTTTGCTATTGAAAATATACCATAGTTAAATAGTTGATTGACCTATCCAAAATGGTGATGTTCAATAGCGAACTGTAAACGTTTACCAAAAGGTATGTTTGAAAATAATGCATCCTATCATATACTATCATATTTTCAAACATACCTTTTGGTAAACTATATAACAGTAGATTTCGTAGATATATATAACAGTATATTTTGGTAAACTATATAACGAAAATAAGTATCATATACTATCATATACTATCATATACTATCATATACTATCATATACTATCATATACTATCATATACTATCATATACTATCATATACTATCATATACTATCATATACTATCATATACTATCGTTTCGTAGACTAGCTCTTCAAAAACTTTGCATCTCTCCCTTCGGTGGTGAAATAAGCAGGATGGGCGAAATTTGACATAGCTATGGAAGCCTCGGCAAAAAACACAGATGATAAGCCAGTCGGAAAATAGCCAGTTATATTATATCGATGATAAAACCTATGATAAACCTAGGTGTAGCTATACATGGTGAATTTTCCGCTATGTATAGCTATAAGCCGTTTAGGCTAATCGCCGAACTTCGTCAAAGTTTTCCCATGGTCAAGATACATGGGATTAAATGGAGTATAGACATCGTGCCATCAGCGGGATTCCAAACATGATGGCTACACGAACCCCCATGGGGGTGATGATCATCCTACGATTTGAAAATCATCCAACTTTTGCCTAGAGTTGGTTGGTTTAATATATCGCATAAAATATAGAACTATAGACCATCAATATCCCAATAAATCCCCAGATCAAAAGAAAAATTGGAGTTTCCATCCAATCCGCATGTTAATATCAATTCAAATCCAACATGTGACCCATTTCGACGTTCGCGTACAAGGTGAGGCCCCCGATCTGACGAAAGCTGCGACAGCTTGACGCACAGTTCACTTGGTGAACTGTTGGGTTGATGAATGGGGGATATAACTATAGCGAATGGGTTTTTAAACCTTTTTTCATATGCAACTAGTTGGGGCTGTACAAGATAGAACCAACTAGTTGGCTTTATAAACCAACAAACATAAGATCGTGGATGGCATCACCAGCACCACCGCCGAGGGGCTGATGTCATCGGGGATGGCGATGCCAGGCTCAAAGCGGTGCAGTAGCCAGTCCAAGATGTCGGCCACCAACTCGAAGTTTGGGGTTCCTGGATGACGCCACGTTGCCATGAAAAATCATGGGATATCAATCATGGGATACAGAAGCTACCACTGGATATTTCAATAGTAAACAGTAAAACATATATTAATCACTATTCGAAGTTTGGGGTTCCTCCAGGGTGATCGGATATATAGTGATAATATGCTACCACTAGTGACTTATGGGATATACAAATGTCTTGACATACGTATATTATATCTAATATATAACATTATATATATATATATAATCAAATATAATCAAATATGACATAATATAATGTAACCCAACATAACATAACATAATATAACATAATATAATTAATATAACATAACATAACATAATATAAGTAATATAATTAATATAGCATAACATAATAAAGCATAACATAATATAACATAACATAAGATAACATAACATAAGATAACATAACATAATCTAATGTAATATAATATAATATAATGTACTATAATATAATATAATATAATATAATATATATAATATTATATATAATATTATATATATAATGTCACATAATTGTATATGTATGTTAGATATGTATAGATATGTATAGATATGTGTAGATACAGCATATGATACAACATGATACAACCAACATCCCGGTGGCACCTTCAAATCATCCAATCGTCATGGACTGGTGATTTGGGTACTGATCGTGCTAGGTAGTAATGTGGCTAAAACAATGCCATAAATCATCCATGACTGGGAATGGTAAGTCTATACCACCAAACAAAAAATGGTGATGTGGGGGATGGTTTATGAAATTGGTTTACCCACATTAATTGAGTGTGTTTTTGACACCCACACACAAATTGAACAAACCCAGCGATGGGGACTTTCGATCACCCCGATGCCAGGTTTTTTTTAATCGCCGAATCGGCTAGTATGAAATGCCCCAATAAATGAGTCCTCGAACGGAATAGATTCAACAGCAAACCAAGGATTCGTTTGGTGAGCCTTCACTTCAAGTCATAAGTTATCATATGTAAAAATATGTAAAGATATTGAAAGTTATCAAAGAAATACAGTAAACTGCCAGCCGGCAGCATCCCTCACTGATCCCAACATCTCGAACTCGGCCAAAGGGCGAAAGTTGTCCTTGGTCACGCCATGCACCCCGTAGTGCCCCCATTAATTTGACCCCAAAATGTATAGATCTGGGCATGATGAGATGAATCAAAGGGTTGAAACTGATGCTCCCGAGATTTATAGATTTTATATGATTTTATAGGTCATGCTGTTTCTCATAGCACAAGCTTCATCCCTCCACTCAAATATGTTTTGCCTGAAAGAGACAGAGAGCCCGAGCCTACCTGGTATAATGTGGGTAAAACAATAAAGCATCCCCAAGTCATCACCATTTTTATAGATGGGATAAATTTACCAATCCCCAGTCATGGTATTTGTTTATATATTATCTGGTTGGTGGTTTTAACCCCTCTGAAAAATATTAGTCAATTGGGATGATTATCCCATATATTATGGAAAATAAAAAATGTTCCAAACCACCAACCAGTTATTGTTTTACCCACATTATTCCGCTGACAAGAATGCCTCTAAAAATCTAGCAAAGAAAATCATCTGGGGTTCATCCTGCCATTCTATGGCTCCAAATTTATAGCTCCTTTATTATCCTTAAACTTAGCTATTAAATTGCCTACAAACTGGATAGTTTATAGTTTATGTGCCATACTATTATCCTGGGATTTCTCCTTAAACTTCCATCTCTGACATAGTCACCCCATTCAACAACGATTCACCAACCATGACTGGTGGTCATGATAGACATCATCCCAGTCAGAACGGAGGTTTTACCAATGCCATAAAGGTCCATTTGGGAATGGTTTATAGCTCATTAGTCATTGTATAATATCAATAATCATCAATAATAATCAATAATCATCAATAATCAATAATAATCATTAATAATCCACGATTCATAGGTAAACCGTAAACCATCTATAAATGGGCCATGATTGATGTTTTGACAATTCATCATTGGGTGAATCCCACATGAAAGTTACAAGTGCTTCCCCCAGTCTCCACACGCCCCCGTAGATCATCCAAATCCATCCTTTCCCGATGGAATATCACCATGTGTTTGAAGGATGATGTAAAAAAAAAAAAATGTTTTAATCACCATAAATCAGGGTTCTTTGTGTTGCCCATGTACAGTAATATGTGTTCATCCTGCAGGGTGAGTATATACATATATATTATAAGTATATATATAATTATAATATATATATATCCCATCATATACCATCAACATATATCATCAAGATACCATCAATAAGTTCCCGTTTTTTAGTGATTTTGTATCCAAGTCTTATGCATTTTGTTCACCCTGAGGCAGCCAAGATGCCATTGACACCAGGCGATGATACCCCAAGGGCCGCATCATCTCGCAGAAATTCCGGAGCTCACGGAACGACATCCTGTCGTAAAGGACGACAGGAAAACATGTACCCTCCGGTAAACTAACATAGCTATTGAAAATGGCCATTTATAGTTGATTTTCCCATTAATAGCATGGTGATTTTCCATAGTTATGTAAACGTTTACCAGAGGGTACCAAAAAGAACATGGGATATGACTGGAAGTTTCCTAAGTCATGGAGTACCCCAATAGCTGGATGATTTATAATGATAAATCCCATTAACATGGATGATTTAGGGCTACTCCCATTTTAGGAAACCTCCATGAATTCCCGTGAAATTTCAATGATATCCCAATAAAAGTCTTGGTTTCATAGACATATCCCCATTTTGAGTAAGTCCCCATGTAGTGGGGCTTTCCCATGTACAACTGAATTATACCCTCTGGTAAACTAACATAACTATGGAAAATCACCATGTTTAATGGGAAAACTCACTATAAATGGCCATGTTCAATAGCTATGTTAAATTACCGGAGGGTAAATGAACTATACATATGGGATGATCCTCAAAGCTTTTTGATTCTTGTCATTGCTCGGAAACGAGAGATTTTCCATGAAGACCCTGGGTTTTTTTCCATGAAAACGCGCGCTTTTCGTGGTGAAATCATGTGAAGTCCCTAGATTTACTACACATTTTTGGCAGCATCCTAAGGACGTTTCTGGTGAATTCCTTGGTTTCTATCCAGCTTTGCTGAGCGTTGGTCAGCTCTCCCACATCCTCCATGCAACTGGAATGAAGGCCATTTTGGGCATGTGAAGAGCCATTTTGGGCACGAATTCCCACTCCGGAAACCCTTCCCAGTGAGGGCCAGGTCCCTTTTGCCAAAACAAAACCCATCTTCCGTCCGGCTCCATGTCCATGCTCCCCGCCTGCGGGCGCCGCGCGATGCCGATTTTGCACCACGACCCAACTTCGGCGCGGGGCCAGCGCGGGCGTTTTGAGCCTTCTGCGAGTTTCGTAACTCGTTGCGTTTCACAGCGTAAAAACCTCGGAGGATCGCCTCGGAAAGTTTGGGTATCCCAACAAATTTGGATATACGAAGTCTGGATTCTTAGCAGTCTTAGCCCTTTCCAAAAGTGTTGGATGCTTGAAAAATCATGCACGTGGGAGTTTCAAGCACGACGTACTAAAGTTCTCAAGCGGCGATCTTCATAAGTTCCCCAGGTGGTGTGATCCAATTTGAAACGGGATTCTACCCTCTGGTAAACTAACATAGCTATAGAAAATCGCCATTCTGAATAGGTAAATCATCTATGAATGGATCATTTTCCATATATCTATGTTAGTTTACTGGAGGGTAACTATAATTGACCATACCTATCAACCAGCCCCAGACTTGATGATCCTCCAAGTATCCAGCCTTGGAATAAGATCAATTTGGTCATTCAAAATGAAGCCACCTTCGCATCCTACTCCGAGTGTTCAAATTCCCAGTCCCAAAGATGAGTTCTCAAGCCTGTGCCAAGGTTGGTACAACAACAATGAGTTGGGATGACCCTTTTCACGACGGAGATGCCCTCTTCAAGTTGGTCTGACCTCTTGAAGAGATATCTGGGGACTATCTACCCTTTGGTCGCTCATCAAACCTGGCAACAAACAACCAGCAAATCCACATAATCCAAAAAATGATCGATTGTGGGACAGTAATCCACCATTATCCACGTAATCAACCAACAAAGATCTAGCCTATCATCTTTGACAACAAGAGGCTCATTGCCCCCCCTTTTCATCGAAAAAATCAGAGAGACATCTGTTGCTTTGGTTTCACCACTGGAAATCAATGGAAATCAATGGAAAAGCCAGCAAAATAGAAAACCCAAGGGGTGAATCTTGTATCCACCATGTCTTGAAGATAAGTCAACCTATCTTCTACTTTATATTCATTAAAACCATTGGAACATGTACCCACTGCTGTGGACTGTTGCGAAATTCTGCACCACTTGGTAGATGGATTTTCCCGTGATAATTCCACTAGACCATTAAGAGTGGTTCACAGGTACCTTTCATAGTTACCAACTGGTGCAATATTTCGCAACCATCGACAGTCCTCACGATGTTCCAGCTTAGAAAGGCCACCCTCACAACTCTCCCGGCCTGGTGATGAGGTGGAGAAGGAATGGGCACGTGGACTTCGATCTGTTCCTCTCCGTGTCAGGGCGTGCCAAAAACGTGGGCCAAAGAAAGTGGCAAAAACGTGGGAAAGAGATATACAAACAAGAAAAATAGGGACATAAATGACATAAACATCGTAAACAACAAGAATTGGGATGTAAGCAAGCAAAACTGGAACATCATCAACAAGAAAGAGGATATGCGAAGCAGAAATGTGGAAGAAAGGTGGAAGAAATGTGGATATATAGATTGATTTGAGATAGAACTATAGAACCGACAAAAATGTGTCTGTAGTTGCAGGGCTCAACGACTTTTGGCTCTCAAGCAGATCACCCAGGTATAACAGCCCATGCAGTCATCAAAACGTCAGAATGTCAAGGCCTAGCGTTCGAAAGGGCCATGGCCCAATCCAACTATTGGAGTACTGCCATGCACATGTCTAGTTCCGCAAATGGGGGCCCCCATTTTATCATCCCAAACAGACATGGTGGATTTTGAATGGTAAACTAAACTGGGAAACACTCAAGCAGCACCCGGAAAAACGCCAATTCTGTAAGCAATGCCTTGTTGAATGAGACTTATGGATGTGTCTGAAAATGGAGTATATCCATAATGTGACCATCAATAGGGAAAATGATGATAAACAAGGGGGGTTTTGGTGTACCCTATCTTCAGACAAACCCATATGGTTCCCGTGTACTCTCGTTTCACCCCCAAATCATCAGCCAGCTGCTCCAATGTCATATTCACACACCTTCACACCCATGTAGCAGCCAGAATCATATGCACTACGCATCGCGACTATGGTTATATGCTTGGAGTTTCATATCAGTCTTGCTTAGAAATGCTCGGTGGGCTGGAGTGGCTTTGCCTGAAAATATGGTGTCCCCAATTCCAATGACAAAAATGATCACTATCCCCATTTTCGGATGGTCCTTCGGATGGTATTTACCTTATTTTCAGACACACTCATATGAGGATGGGTCAAAACCTAGAAATTTTCCATTTTGGGTGAATAAAGAACCATTATATTTCACGGTCTTATTATCTTTGGTTATATACCATCCATCAAATTTCCCAATAATAAGGAAAAAAATCCCGCGGGCATTCCGTCCTCTTCCACTCGGGGTGCTTCAACCTCAGACAGAAAGACGTGGCGACGTGGCGGGCTGCAGATGTAGTAAAAATGGACCGATACTTACAGAATATGTAGAAAAGACAAAAATAGGCTAGATACGATTGCCTTAGATTAGGTTGCTGTGGATGGGATTAGATTGCAATCAGATTGGGTTTCATTTTTTCGGTTTTTTATTTGGATTGGATATAGATTAGATTTGGTATATGGATAGATAGATCGGATAGGTAGATAGATCGATTGGATCGATTGGATGGACGGATCACCTTGTGCTTGAGCGACTTGAGCGATTCACTGTCCAAGGGTTCCACGATGGCACATGAAATGAATCCGTGAAAACCACGAGGCACCTTTATTCATGACAGGTATAACCATAGGAAAACCATAGGAAACTGGGATTTTTTGGTGGTATAACCATAGGAAAACCATAGGATCCTATGGAGGTTTATCCGGCCTGGTAAACGTCTACAGTTCCCTATGGAAATTCGCCATCTTTTTTTCTTCGGTAAATGGAGCCCCTAGGCTTCCAGGTTGCAAACTGTTAGTCATTACCAGAGGCTACCTATGAAAACTTCTAAAACCTGAACTGTGTTGGTAAATTAAAAACATAGGTAATTTATAGGTAATTATAGGTTTTTAATAGTAAACATAGGTGAAAACCTACTGTGTTGGTGAAAACTTGTTGTGTTTTACCCTCTGGTTATGTCAAAATAGCTATTGAAAATCACCACTTCTAATAGGTAAATCAAGTATAACTGGGCCATGTTCATCCATTTTCCATAGTTATGTAAACGTTTACCAGAGGCTAAACCTCCATTTTCCTATGGTTTTCCTATGGTTATACCACTATAATCCCAGTTTACCAGGCCGAAACACCACGATCTCTGGGGGCCGATCATCCAACATAATCCCCCAAACCAGTTGGTATCTGTTGGCTAAAAGAATTTTCGCGGGCGCAGCTAGATGGAAAACTCCTCCAGCAAATGCACATGATGTATATAGAATTGTAGATAGATAGATATGATAGATATGGAAAATGCACCACGTTGCCCTATTTGACCCTTTCCGAGCTGTTTTTCCCTATCAAATCAGCCATTTTGTGGGACCCGGCAGCTGGACGCGACGCTCGGACCTGCACCGCGGAGGAGAGGCACGCTGGAACGATCGATTGGAGGCCAAGTTGGGCATGGATAGAACTTAGATAGGTTTCGGATTGGTCTTAGGATGAATCCTTTCTTTTGGTGAATCAACTAGTTAGAAAAAAGGATGAAGTAGCGTTTTGACCGCAAAATGTTGACAAGCACCTTGTTTAAACGGTGATTCACCACTAGCAAGTGAATAACATTGGCCGCACTGGTAGCTTAAGACGCACAAGTTGGAATTTCACAAACAGAAATTTGGGTGGTCTTCTGGATGGTCTTCTTGCCGTAACCGAACAGAAATGAAGCCAGAATTCACCAACTTGGTAGTTTGTTGATCCCCTTCCAAAAGATAAGAATTACTTGGGCAAGTGGGACTTGCCAAACTTTTACCGTTTACTCATCTAAGACTCATCTATATAATCCCAAAAAGCTTCAACAAATCTGAAGATACTACTTCAGATATCTGAATGACACTCCAATCCATGCAAATCTTCAATCCTTATATCTTTAATCCTATTTAAAAAAAAAACAACAACTTATTGACTATTGATGTTTAGAGTCCATAAGTCCATTGAAATCTCCTAAAAAATGGCTCAGGTTGTTGCGTACATCCCCATGTTCCATCCAACAAGCCCCACCTTGGGCCCATGGGTTGCCACCGGGGGCGAAGGTTGCGAAGGAGCCACGGGAGGAGCCTCCGTGGAAGCAATGGATGGGGAGTTTTTACCACTGAAACTTGGGGGAAAATGATCAACAAAAATGGTGGTTTGATCAGACTTGATCAAACTTGATTATAATATGATTTTCATAACCATTGATGAGTGTTTCATATTTGATGGTAACCATTGATCATGACATCATGTCATAACTCGTGTTTGATAACGTGTGACAGTTGATTTATGGCGAAGCATCGGATTCGTGGTGAAAATATCGAAGTAGTTTGGTCGTGGGGAAGTTGAAGGGCCCCTGCCTGTAGCCATACAAAACGGCTAAGGGGGCCAGTGAGTTGTCTTGTTGCAGTGACTTGAATACAGGTTTCCAAAACACAAGCGATATGGCTATGGGTCAAACTTAGATCTTCCTAAAATTCGAAGGTTCCCTTACAGGATGGGCCCCCCCAGTTATAAGTTGGTTTATAAACCATTATAATCCCCATTAACTATAGTTATATCTACCATAAACCATTGTTAAGCCACTTATAAACCAACTGAACGCAATCTTGGGGGCCCCATCCTGTATGGTTACTTAACATAGTTATGGAATTGTTGCCCATTTAGTTCAATGATTTATGATGATGTGCCGTTGAAAAATTGCTATTTTCCAGTTCGCAAATGGTGGTTGATACTAATAATCAACAGAATCTGCGGTCCCCTGGGCCTTGAATTTGATCCATACTATGAATAAGGGGGAGATGGCATAACTTTCAAAGGGATGGCCCCCTAATCTTCGCGGCTTCGAACGCATCTTCATGTTTGTAGGAAATCAGTGTTTTATTTTTGAAACGTCATCCTTCAACCATGGGATACTAGTACCCTGTTTTGAAACACTTTGGGGTAGTGATGGGTTGCATTCCAAGCACTTCTGTACATCTACAACATGCGTTTTCTCAGGTCTACAAATATACAGACTTGGATGAACAACCCAATCCAAAAAGATCATTCAACTAGCGACCATCGCTCAATTTTTTGAGTTACAAACTGACCCACACCGCCGTTTTTCGGTCGTAAAGAAAAACGTCAGGTTTCAAATTTCGCGGCTAAGCCTGGATGATCCACCATCTCCAACATTGACCAAAATTGATGGCTTTTGTAAACCACCAAAATCTCGGTGATTTATGGCCTGGTAAACTGGGATTATAGTGGTATAGCCATAGGAAAACCATAGGAAAATGGAGGTTTACCCTCTGGTAAACGTTAACAAAAAACTATGGAAAGATCCACCATTCAAAATAGGTAAATCAACTATTTCTATGGTTCATTTTCAATAGCTATGTTAAATTACCAGAGGGTATACCATTGTAGTCTAGTTATCATTCACTGATTGAATTCTCCCTCACTTCACCATTGTCCTGAATCACCTACAACCAATTCACATCACTATATCGCTCAATCTCTATGGTCAATTATTCGGTTCTCACTTAAGTTATAAGCGACAATGATGGTCGTTATATCCCTATTTCTTGGTTAGGTCCATCCCAAATGGTACGATCCTCCCTCTCGGAAGATCAACTTTTGTTCATCTTGGCACTAAGACCGGAATGATGAACTATCATATCTATCCTGTGCTTGGGAAACTCTATAAACGTAGCTCCTTACCACATCTTACCACTCCACATTAGTACATATTAGTAATGTGGGTAAAACAATGCCATAAACCATCCCCCAGTCATCACCACCTTTATGGCTGGTATATATAAACCATTCCCAGTCATGGGTGGTTTATGACATTGTTTTATCCACATTATCCCAAATATCCCAACTATCCCAAATAGATTATAATAAATCCTATAGGATAGATTTCTCTCACGTTGCTCAATAGGATTTTTTGTCGGATTATAATCCCATGAAAATCATGAAGTGGATAATCCCACCACATCTTACCACTCCACATTAGTACTGTACATATTAGTACTACCCTCCGGTAATTTAACATAGCTATCAAGAATGGCCATTGAAATAGTGAGTTTTCCCATTCATAGCATGGTGATTTTCCATAGTTATGTTACTTTACCAGAGGGTAGGGAATATGGATACCATTGGATACCCGTAGCTCCTTAGTTTCCTCCTAAACGCCCGAGTTCCCGCCGGTAACTCCGCCGCCTCCGGTGCAGCTGAGTTGGCCGGCGCTGCCTCTGCAGGCGCCGCCTCGGGGCGTCATTTGGGGGTTTCACTTGGTAGCTTGTAATGGGTTGAAAGGTTAAAACAAGATGAAAAATGGCTTGAAACAACCCTGAGCCATTTTACTTGCGGCTAATATGCTCACTTGTAATGGCTGGAAACAACATGAAACAAGCCTGTTGAAGGGACAAATCTAGGCAAATCATCCACATTATATGGTGGAATTCCACCAAAGAAACTGATTTTTTCACCAACAAAAATGTGGATTGAAGAAACATACAGGATGGGGCCCCCAGTCGATAGCGTTCAGTTGGTTTATAAGTGGCTGAATTCTATGGTTTATGGTAGATATAACTATAGTATTCATGGGGATTATTTCATGGGGGTATTAACTATATAGTATATAACTATAGATTATAATGGTTTATATAGTTCCAATACTATATAGCCAATACTATTTATGGTTTATAAACCAACGGTTCACGCGAGCTCGACTGGGGGCCCCATCCTGTACGCTACAGATGATGAATCTTTCCAGGGTAGACTCCGGAAAATTCACCAAGCTGCAGAGGAAAAGAACTTGTGTTTAAACAGATATATACTCAATGGGAATTTCAGGATCCTAAATTGGAGGTACCTACCATAAATAAGGCCTATTTTTCAGGCCTATGTAAGGGGATATCCCCCCAAAATATGGCCAAAAATATGGTACTAACGTACCTCCATTTTAGGATCCTGGAATTCCCATTGATATACCCTCCGGTAAACGTTTACATAGCTATTGAAGCCATGTCCCATAGAAATAGTTGATTTAGCCATCAAAAATGGTGATTTTCAATAGTTGTTTGTATGTTTACCAGAGGGCGGGGAAAAAAAACTAGAAATGGCGAAATTCCATTGACATGATCAAACAAAATCAATGATTCAGTGGAATCTTCACTGAAAAAAAAAAACAAAAACGATATCTACCCAGTTTCTACTTAGATGTGGATTCACCGACACCATTTGAGTATGTGGAATATAAGGATATATTACCCCAAAGGGTACCCTCTAGTGATTTGACATAGCTATAGAAAATCACAATTTTCAATAGGTAGACCATCTATTTCTATGGGCCAGATGGTAATGATGGCAGCATACCCAATGATGGCCTCTTTGTGCGGCCGGCGGGGCTTTGCACTCCTGCCAACATCAACGGTTGAAATTACGACGTGCGACGTGTTTGAACAACACCAAAAATGCGAGATAATGTGGTAAAGCCTAGTAACTATGAACCATCCCCAAATGGTAGGTTTATTATTGGGTTTACCACATGATCTAGAGCGTTGCTAGTTTTACAGGATTATATCCACCATTTTTGTCAGTTTCATATCCACGTGTCTTTGGTAGGTTCATCAAAGGATTAGGATTATTGAGCTCCTATGCGGAAATACCCAAAATATGTGCCTGTTGTCCAATAGGTACCCCGTATTGGAACATTATCCATGTCATGTGTCGAAGTCAGGGAAGCAAGCAAAACCATGGAATATCATAGAAATTCTAGGTTTTGTACCCCAAGATATGGCTTACCACAAATAGAAATTCATCAGTTTTGTGCCTTCCAAACTCCACGTCCTACTTCTTTGAAGCCAAAATGTCCTCGCTGTGTAAATCAGGCACCAACACAAAGCCTCACATACGGATTTGCCCCTCATACATGTGGGTTTGTCTGAAAATAGGGTATATTCCCAATTATAGCCATTTAATAGGGATAATGATCATTAACCATTGGGTTTTTTTGGGTGTTCTCTATTTTCAGACACACCCATGTACAGAAAGCTGCGCGGCTTTCACCATAGAATTTTCGAAAGAAAAAATCACATGGTCATCCCATCCCTCCATTCATACATGTTCACCTCCTTTGTATGGTCTAAATTCTGGATATGTGGATTCATCCCCTACTTAATAAACCACCTTTTTTGACTCCAAAAAAAATGACTAAACATCCCCTATTTACCACATATGAAGGTTTCCTAAAATGACGATACCCCAATAGTTGGATGGGTTATTTCATGGACAATCCAAATCTAAAATGGACTTGGGGGTGCCCCTATTCTAGGAAACCTCCATATGTAGAAAAGACAAGAATAGGCTGGTTAGTACCAAATTCTTAGCTGGTGAACGTAGATAATCCCATTGATACCAAAAGACTAAAGGATCAGTTTCTACCGATCCAGTCGATTGACCTATATATATGTATACATATGGCTATGAGTCAAACCCCTCACACCTGGATGGTACCATAAAATAGATGCTTAATTCATGGATGGTTCTTCCCCCTATGGTAATATAGTGGGTATTTACCACATATGGTTACCAGAGGGTAATCCCATTAAATCCCATGAAATCCCACTAAATCTGCCAGGGTCTATGTGACTTTACCAGAGGGGGCCTCTCCGGCGGCGCTTCAGGCGCGCGCGGGCGCGCAGCCTCCGCCTGAGAAAGGCGGCAAGTTGGGGACGGAAGTCGGGGCGGCCATGGCCAAAACAAGATGGAAAGTCAAGGCAAACTCATAAAAATACGGATAAAAATGTGGTTTAATATGCTTTTGAACTACCTAAAATGGATAAACATTGTGGTTTAACGGGGTAAAAAATGGGGGATTTAGTCTGGAGTACCCAGCAAAACCTTGGTTTAATGTAGTTATTCATGGGTAATGATTTAGAAGAATATGTAAACCAACTAATATTGTGGGTTCAATGGGTATTTAGTATGAACATGTGGAATTTCGCATTAAGACCTTCGAGCACCCGAGCGGAAGCTTCGACTCTTCGAATTTTTGGGCGCATAACCGTTATAACCACCAGCAACCCAGCTTTGACGCTAAACATCAAGCCCCTATAGCCCTATTGTCTGGGTAAAATTTTGGGGGGTAGTTCTCCCTGTTTCTAGTTTCATCTACATCTCCATTGATCTTCGAAATCTGGGGATTCAAAGAGGCTCAAAATCCGTCGAGCAGCTCCCCTAATGGCTTGGAGCAAGCCCGGATATTGCTAGATACCCATTCGTGATGATGTTTTCTACCTATTGTTGGTCAAACCACCATTCTTATTGCTTATAGCCACTTATAGCAATACATAGCAATACCCAACAAGATAGAATTTGGTAAAATCTGATTTAATTGGTGATCAAATGAACCTTTTCTGCCTCTTTTTGGGATACTATAAATATCGATAAATCATGGACACCGATGGTGGTTGGATAAGAATAGGTGAGGCCCTCCAGTCGTTGGTCTAGAAACCCATGTTTGCTCGTTGAATCCCGATGTTCTTCACCATAAAACCCCGTTTTGATGGTTAAATATCTGTAAATATCTATTTTCAGCACTACAAATCACTATAAATCACTATATGATATCTCCGATGATCGCCGTTGGTCACAATTAAACTCCTATTTTGATGCTTACTGTATTATAATATATATATATATACATAAATATATCCATTATTATATGTATATATATATGATATTATCGCCGATGAAGATAAATTGCTATAGATATCCCTATATCATCATAAATCACTATAAATCACTATAAATCACTATAAAACAATATATATATACATATTTATATTGATGGTGATTTCTCGCTCTCTTCCCGTTGGTCACTCACGAGTTTGGGGGACCAATCAGGCAGGCCTCGTCCCTGGGTCGCTCAGGACGCTCCCGAGCCTCAGCGGTCAACTTTGGGACATCAGAGATGGAAAGCCTTGAAGTTCCTGGGTTCATATGAGCCATGGTCAATACTCACTATATGGTTGATGGTCATCCCATCCATATTAAGGATCCTTATAATGGTTATTATAAATCCCGAGTGGAACCATTGGATGACTAGCCCCTATCAATGGTTATTAACCATGAGTATTGACCATAGCTCATATGGGTTCATGATGTATAACCAACTAGTTCTACAATGTGGGGCCCCCCAAGATAGCTAAGTTGGTTTATAAATAAACCCCATGAATACTAATTATAGTTATTTTTGCGTACCATAAACCATAGTGAAATGGGAGTTTGCACCAACTTAGCTATCGAACGGGGCCCCACATTGTAGGAGTTACCAATTTTCTGTATTGGATAAGCCTGAAAAACCATGGGAAAAGTAAAAGAGAATCCTAGCCATCAGGGGAAAACATTGTAAACTTAACCTTTTTTGAATCTTCTTGGGGTTATACCCTCTGGTTATTTAACGTAGCCATGGAAAATGGCCCATTTATAGATGGTTTACCTATTAATAGCATGGTGATTTTCCATGGCGAACTGTTAAATAACCAGATGGCAACTGGAAAAAATTCGTGGTGTTTCTGGCGACTGTCATGCATGTTCAAGGGGAAAAGAAGATGGAAAAAACGGCGAAAATCAGGTTCATCTGGGCCTTTTGGAAACGCCATTCTTTCGGCCTTTCCCCATGGCCAATCATCATAGAAAGCTGTTGTTAAAGGGGTAAACCTTCATAAACCCCTCTATTTTCATCAACCAACCCATGGGAATTTATGGGAATTTGGGACATCTATGGTATGGGAATCAAAAAATCTGGTTGGTGGTTGGTTTTTCGCCACCCCTCTGAAAAATGATGGAGTTCGTCAGTTGGGATGATGACATGGCCAACTAAAGTAGTCATGGGGTTTATAGATCAACTTAGCTATGCCGAATACATAGCCAATCAGCCAGATACCCTTCAAAAAAGAAATTCTTCGCTGGTGAACGTAGATAATCCCATTGATACCAAAAGACTAAAGGATAAAAAATACCCATCCAAGATTGACCTAGAAGTCTAACACGCTGAGAATTATAAGCCATGTCCAACAATCTGTAATATTCTGGGAAAACTTCAGGTGTTTTTTGTTGCGGAGTTCTATGGAAAATGGACCATTTTGTAGATGATTTACTATTAAACAAGGTGATTTTCCATATGTCAAATGACCAGAGGGGATCCAAAATCACAAAGAAAATTGGACATTTAGCCACCCCTAGGACCTCTTGAACGACTCCTAAAGATTCCACTCTTGTGTTTCCAAGGCAAACTTGGAATCCACTGGGGACAACCCCGAAGTTCTCCAAGTGATTCAGAGCTGGGTTGCAACTTATGACTTATAAGCTCTTACTAGTGGGATATGTTTGATGATCTGGGCAAATTGTAATAACTCACTAACCTGAAAAGTCGACCATATTGAAATAATTCCCCGAATCCTAACCATTATTCCAGTGAGGGAGAACAGTGAGGTCGTTAATTTACCCAGAATGATATACCCTCTGGCAATTTAAGATCCAAGTAGCTATGAAGCCATGACCCATTTGTAGATGATTTACCTATTACAATGTGAGATGTTCCATTATCAAATTACCACCAAATCGTTAATTTTTCATGGAACCATGAAGAGTAGTTAACCAATTTTAACCATTTATCCAAATTATGTGTAGTTAATTTACTTACTTCAATGTAGCAAATCGTTAAATTACCAGAGGCTGTTTGAAACCACATCTCTACTGGGAGGATCGTCCCGCCTCGGACCTGATTGATCACCATATTTATCACAGAGATACCCTCTGGTAAATTAACACAGCCATTGAAAATGGATGAAAATGGCCATAGAAATAGTTCATGTACCTATAAAAAATGATGATTTTCCATAGTTATGATATTATGAATGATTTACCCCTGGTAAATTAACAGTTCGACCCTGAAAATAACCAATTCTTAGTAAAAACTCATCTTCCAGCCCCGAAAAATGCCAGGGTCCATGTTAATTTACTGGAGTGTATATACATATATATATATATACATATGTATATGAGATAACCCCACTGAATGGGGACTTACCAACTCAGCTTATGATTGGTTATTAACAACTCACTAAGTATGATGATTCTCCAAGTACTCCAGTCCCATTCTCATTTGCAATCTTCCTACGTTACTTCCATCCTTATCATAGTCCCACTTCTGCTGCTTGTGCCAACAATTCACTACACATTTCCCAGTCCTCCACAGTTCTTGTTCCTTACCCTCTGGTAATCGGCTTGCTTAAAATCCTCTATTTCTAGACGAGGTTCAAAAAAAAATTAACAACCTATGTAGTTCGGGGAATTCCCAGCTTCCCATGTTGGATTACCAGAGGGCAACTGGACCCCTTTTTTGAACGTCGGAAGCAAACAAAAACCTCGCAGTCGCCATCGGCGGTCAGTAGCACTGGCCTCGTCAGTTAACGTCGCGCCATAGACAGTGATCCGGGAACGGGGCAGTTGACAAGTCGTAGACAGTGTTACCCTCTGGTAAACTAACATAGCTATCGAAAATCACCATTTTTGATGGGAAAATCCACTATTTCTATGGCCATTTTCAATAGCTATGTTAGTTTACCAGGGGGTAGCATACATATCCAACACCAAGAGCGATATTGGTATCTTTTTCATTTTTTGTTCCCTTTCTGACTCAAGAAAACCTATTTTTAGGCGGGTCAAACGATTCTGGTCATGAAGAAATGAACGTCAACTTTAAGTTTCTGAAGTCCTTAAAAAAAATTGGTGCATTGAGCCATGCGGCAATCGGATGGAACAAAAAAACCACAACGTCTGCCACTTCGGATCAGGATCGCGCGGCCCTTCACGCTTCACTCTGTGCACCTGGCCCCAGGTTGGACAGATCTTGCCACTGCATTTGAGGTGTCGGTGTCCCAAAAAAAGGCCCAAAATCTCCTGCCCATCCTGAAATCATTAAAAAAAAACCTTAGTGAACTATACTCACAGTTTTGCAGTTCCAGATGTTCCATATAGTTCACTAAGTGGATATATTTCACCAGAAAAAAAGGGGGCTGCATATCCCACATATCCCAACTTATGGGGCGACCTGACCGCCGCGCACCTAATCCTCATAGTTTGGCGCCTTGGCGTAGCCCACTTCCTGCCAGGTGAGAAATCCCCATATTTTTGGACCTTTTCGAGTTGAGGAATCCCCAAAAAAATGGACTAGATATGAATAGATCGTAGAGATGTACAAACTTAAACTCATCAAATCTGATATAGTTTCTGGATGGTATATACTGAAAATCATCAAATCTGGAAAATTCATGGTAAAATATGATAAAATCATCAAGACAGGCGGACCCCTGATTCATCCTCAGGAAAGGTTGACCCAGCTGCCACCCGGGCGGACCTCCCTTTTAGGTACTGCTCTCTATTTTCGGGTTCCCACATCCATGTCTTGTGATTGGAGTTGCCACCAAGGCCATATACAAGGGAACAAAACAACGCTAAAGTCTGGAGGTTTCTGGCATCATACTTTTGGTCTCACACCATACCCTCTGGTAAACTAACATAGCTGTTGAAAATCACCATTTTTAGTGGGTAAATCCACGATAAATTGCCATGTTCAATAGCTATGTTTGACATAACCAGAGGGTAATTTCATGTACTTTCGACTGTGGTCCAATATGGAGGCTTCCTAAGATGGGGGTACCTGAAAAAAATCATCCAAATCATTGAAACCTATGGTGACGACTGGGGGATCCCGAAAAATTTTTGGAAACCCCAAAAATGAGAGCATTCATCAAGAAATTGGCGATCAAGACCCAACTAAAACGTGGCTGATTTTTTATTTTTTCTTGAACAACTCACCAGAAAAATGAGAGTTTTGGGAGGTGACTGTCCCTTTCCCTTGGATTTGCTGAGGGGATGGCCCTAGATTCTCCTGTTATCGTGGGCTAACTGCGGCAAAACTAAGCTTTCTTATTACAATGCCTGCTTCAGGTTGTGAGGCTTTGAAATGGGGGTTGCTTTCCAAAGCCACTAAAAATATGGCTGCTCCATCTCGCTATACTAGTTGGTTGATAGGTTTCCCATTCGTATAAGATCCTCAAAATCCCTAATAATGTGGTAAAACTCTCTATTTCACAACCAATCACTAGGCTATTTTCTTAATGGCTCAATTGAACAGTGTTCAAAACCCGAAATTTCATCCCCTCATACTGGTTTCGGGATTCTCACGGGCCGAGAGAGGATCCCATTTTTTTACCGGACAGCTAAGCAACCCCAACTAATAACCAACCATCATGTCTTAATCATCCCTTCCCCCTAATATTAAACACCCCCTATCAACCATAGTTTGGTAGGGAATTTCCACATAAACTGGGACCATGTAGGGAGTGGCTAATATTACTGTTAATATTAGGAGGATGGGATTAATAACCGGCCATCATGTCTTTATATCAATGAAAAATCACCATTTTTCTGATGATTGAGACCGGCCCATTTTTGGCGAAATCCAGTTGATCAACTACCATCCAACCATCATTTATTAATGATATCATTTATTAATGAGATCTCCATGTCATGTGTTTAATGGTTTTAAGGCAAGCAATAAATGAGGGTTTAAATCATGTTTAAATACCATGACAATCCCCAAATCCACGTCAAATATACCAATTTATCAACTATATCATATCCTCATATGTGTGATTCTTAACCCCGCTAGAATAATCATGGTTATATCAGTTATATTCCCAATATGTTTAACCAATCAACCGGGGTCAACTGGTCGCCTCATAGATGGCATTCATGTTGTCATGCAAGCAGGAGGTGTACAGAGGATCCTCACAGGTGACAGTGCCAGTTCGGAAAATCCTTGGAAAAGATAGGGAAATGGCGAATCTGATCTGAGAATTTCGAGAAAGCCCTATGGCATCTCCTATGGCATCCTGCCAGGCTGCCAGGCTTTCGTTGAGGCGAGTTTTGCCATGACTTTCCCATGAAGAAAAAAAAGGCCCAGTAGTGGATCCCAGTGGCCATGGCTTTTTTGAGATCGAGGTCTACTCTTGGGCTTGGCTGGAGAAGCCTCCATGAGATAAGTCTCAAGATTTTTATCTGAAAATGGGGCACCCAAAAATCATGGCGAATGGGGAACATGATTTTCGAAAAACCATGATTCATGTTTTTTTGATACCCGATGTTCAGATAGATCCATATCATCCATATCAAAAAAAAAGTTTATCAAAAAGTCTAGTAACCTACAACTAGACAAAGTTTAGGATCCCACTTCAACCACACATGGTGGAATTTGCCGACTGATCTGAGAAGATATTTGACCACGTTTCCACCATGGGGATATGGCTATGTCCAAAATAGTGTATACTACCCCACTTTACATCCATTGAAATAGAGAAAGTGATGATAACAAATGAATTCTAGTACCCCAAAATGAGACAAACAGAGAAATCGATATAAATGAGAGCCATTTTGATTGGGAACTGATTCCTTTGAAGCGTGGAGGATTGATTCTTGAAATGAAATTCTCTGTGGCATCTGATGAAACCGTAATGAACTGCTTGGTGGTTGAGCCACCCCATTTAGATATGTCAATCGATCCCCAAAAATAAAAATGCGAAAGTCGGGATCATAATTCCAGGTGAAGGTTGAATAATGAAGCACTCAATGGAGGTGACCGGTGCATCAAAATGGGAAAGCTGCTGAATAATCCAGGTGCATCCTCCATATCAGGCAAGTCATCACATGTCTTCACTGTCTTTCAGAAAAGGATTCGCAGCAGATGGCTTTGCCACGCCGCAAACACGGCAGATACAAATGTCGACAAAAATGTCAATATATGTATAGATAGATGAATAAATACTAGTTCAACAAAAATATCTATTTAAATGCGAAAGACAGATCTAGAAGCCCCAGAAATGCTGTTGGCAAATGATTTGCCTCTTGGATCTCTGACAAAAAAATGTGCTGAAACCCCGTCAAACGGCCTGGATTTGGTAACGAGGAATGCTGAAGACCCACATATAAGGGCGCCTGGACGAATGGTTCAGTGGTGGGGAAAGATAAACTCTGGGCTTCCTTCAATGCCATGTGGTAATTGAACTGTATGGCAAATCATGATGTTTAGTAGGTAAATCATCTATGGTCCATTTTCCATAGCTATATGTTGAATTGCTGGAGGGTAAATTGGAGGTAGCTACCATGTTTTTGAGGTCCGCGGGTCCGCCATTTTTCTCCGGGAATCTCCGCCGTCAATTTTTGGGTCAAAAATTATCCGGAACTTCCATGAAATGGGTACCTGCATATGCCAATGAAATCCAATGAATACAGGAAACATGTGGAAACTTGCCAGCCAAATATCCCAGCACCACCCCGGAGAAGGTCATCCTCATTTGCTGGTGTTGACTCGTATCACTCGTATCTGTTAGATTCTTTTAGATACATTGGCAAAACGACGCCCAACAAAAAGGCGCAGCAGAATACATGTTATCCAACACAAGTCACCATGCGGGTTCGGCAGAAAAACCATTTGGATCACCAGCTTTCCGACCAACCAAGGGTTCAAGAGGCATATGTTGGAGCTCCAGGCTCTTGGAAAGAAGCGACATACCCACAAACCAAAATGCATCGTAAATACTCCCATGGGCCAGGTAGATTTAGAATAATTTGTACCACCCCCTGTTGTCGGCCATAACCCATTCCCGTGGACTGATATTCATGAAGGGCGGAAGAAACGGGACCCATTTGCCTGCCCCCCCAAAAGTTCGAACAAAAAAAACATCAATGCTCTCTGCGGTTCACATCCCTCGAAAATTCTACATGCCGGACTGACCTGAAGTTCTGCTTGCGGTTGGGTCGGTATCCCAAAGGATGCTTATCAGCCCAGTCGGGCTCATTGTCAATCATACACGACCTCGTTTCAGGCGGACCACATGGCAACATGGCTGGCTAAAAAGACCCCCTTTGCCCATGTTTTTTACCAGAAATGGGGTTCCATCGCGAGCTTGGCCATGGCAGATCCAAATATCATTGGAAGTGGTTGGCTGGGCGGAGCCTGTGATCAATGTTTTTCTTCAATATATTCTCTGGGGCCTTGTATCTTATGGTTTGCCCATGCCGCTCTACGCAAAGCTTACACCACAAAATGACAGCCAAGTCTATATATGGCCATCTGGCCATCGGTCAAAACTATGGTGCTTCCCAGTTATGGAACTATGGGCTTATCACCGTGATACTTCCGTTCGATATAATCTACCATTAACCATAGGAAACCTAGTGAAATAACATGAAATATACCCTCTGGTAAATTAACAGTTCGACCCTGGCAGTTCTCGGGGTTGGAAGATGAGTTTCCATTAAAACTAGGCTATGGATTCAGGGTCTATATATGTTAATTTACCAGAGGCTATACCCCAATTTAACTCTAACCGTTTTGGATCACCCAGAGGGCCGGACTTGTAGGCCGTCGTCCAGTTGCCTCGGCCCAGTAGGGCCAGTCATGGCATGACGTCATGGAGGTCACCATGGTTGTCGCTATGAAATATGCGGGGAATGGGAATCATGTGGTAAACCCAATGCTATAAACGTATAAACCATCCCCAAGTCAGAAAAAAAATCAAAAAACCATCCCCAAATGCTGGATTGTTGGCTTTACCACATTGTTACATATGTTTTTTCCAACCAAAACAAACCTGTTATTCGATACAAATCAAAGTCATCGATTGTTAGTACTTGAAACCAAATCATATAATCAACATTGGTTTCCTTAAATTTACAGTTTCTATATTACCAGCACAACAGCTGTCACCTTATGTCAATATTGGAAGCCCCCAAGAAGGGAAAAATATGTACATTTCTTACATTCCAATGTTGAATTTGGAGGAAAAAAACTCCTGAAATACCTAAATCCTCACACCCAAAAAAGTGCACGTTAGCAGCAGAAAAATACGAGTCCAAGCGGAGGACTAAAGCATGACTCAGCTGGCGGAAGTAGGGCGGCAACCCACACCCCTTGCTCTTATCAACATCACTTAAGTAAGAGTTTTACTGAAATTGGATGTTGATAAGAGAATAAGAGAAATAAGTTTCAGTATATAATTTTGCGTTTCACTTTCAAATTTAGTTTTCACAATCATGTTGAAGTATGTGTCAGTTAAACTACCCTCCGGTAATGAAACATGGCAACGGAAAGTCCTTCATTTATCAGAGGAAGTTTAATTAGAAAACTTCCGAGTTACGGACGATGGTCATGGTTAGCATTCACACCATCATGTCAACTACATCATCCTGTTAACCCATCATGTCAACCCCATCATCAAGTAGTTGGGAAGCGTAAGAGTTCGAAAGCGTGTGAATTCACGGGTGAAAACACTATCAGGTGCCAAACCCTGTGCTTTACGGGTATGGTAGCTCTATTTGCAGCATTTTGGAGCTGGAACCTTCCAGTTTGCATGATATTTGCATTTGGTTGCAACGTTTTGGAGCTGGAATTGTCTGTTTGGCATGCTATTTGCAAGTTGTTGTTGGTTGTTGGTTGTTGTCTACTAATTGTGGGTTCTTGTTTGTTTTGTTAATTATTTTTGTTGCAGTTGTAGTTTTTGTAGCTGCTGTTGTTTTTGTAGTTGTACTTACAGTTGTTGTTGCGATAAAAGTTTTTGTTGTTGTTGCTGTTACTGTAGAAGCCCGTATAGCTTTGTGGAATTAAGAAGACAGAAAACTGGCGAAACTATCGAGGCCAGAAAAGCAGAGAAGCAAACAAGAGTTTGCGTGATATTCGCCATATGTTCAGCCTTCTGCAACGTTAACTTGCATTGTGGAACCTCTAATTTTGCATGGCATCTGCGACATTTGGAAGATAAACCCTTTCATGTTGCATGGCGCATGGTATTTGCAGGATTCTGCAAATGATATTTGCAGCATGTTTGAACTTCAACCTTCCATTTTGCATGGCGTCTTTCCATTTTGGTTAATATTTGAAGCATTGTGAAACCTTAACTTGTTAACCAGCTCATTCACATCATGATCTTTACACACCAATGCAAAGAAACCAAAAAGGGCAAAAACTAAAGCACGCAACAACAAAATAAAAACAGCTGAAGGAGGGCATGGGGGAAGGCGCAGCGCCTGCCCCCAAGGAACACAGAGACAACTTCGGTTGTGTTCCGCCTTTGCCGTTGTAGTTGTTCTTGTTTCTATTGCTGTTCTTGTTGCTTCTGTTGCATGCGTTGTTCTCAGTGCTCCTTTTGTAGTTGCTGCTCTTGTTGTTTGTGCTGCTGGTGCTGTTCTTCATGTAGTTGTAGCTAGACTTGTAATCAAGCAGAACAACAAGGAAGCAAGTAGAAAAAGAAAAAGCAACGAAAGCAGAAAAAATACAAAGCAGAGAACAAAAAACAGAGAAACTAAAAACATAAAGACAGAGAAGCAAAAACAACAGAGAAGCATAGAAGCCAAAAAAAAACAAAAAATAGCAAAAAATAGCAAAAAAGTAGAGTCAATAGAGTCAGTAGAGGAATCCAAAAAGAAAAATCCCTAAACAAAAAAAAAGGTGCCCGGCGCGGCCGGTGGAGCCCAGCAAGCCACAAAAGAAGTTTTCCATCCCCAGCTGGCCATCCATTGGAATTGGAATGGAAACCCCGAAAAAAATGTCAGCCTTTCCCACATCAAGTTCTAGGTACCATTAAAATGTCCCATGAAAATATGCTGAATTATACTCCTGGTTGGTGGTGCAATAAGTGCAACAACCATTCTGAAACATGATGGAGTGAAAGTCAATGGGTTTCGGATGACATCCCAGGTCCCATATATGAAATGGAAAAAAAAACAATGTGTGAAACCACCAACCAGACTCCCATTATATCCCTACTATACCAGGTCACGCAGTCGGTGATTGAAGAAGGGCAACGAGTAGGTCCACTGCCTTTTACACGCGAACGGAACGGCCAAGTGGTTGTTTTCGGCGTGTAAATTGGCACATCAACGGGATCAATTTCACTTGGGGATGTTCTATTCAATCTAGTGATTCTCACAGCTATTTTCCCTCCATTTCGGGCCTTTCGCAGTGCCATGTTTCTTAGTACCAGATCAATGGCCATTTCAGGAACCTAAATTGGAGGTACCTACCATATATAAGGCCTATTTTTTAGGCCTTAGTTTCAGGGAATATCCCCACGAAATTTTAGAATCCTGGATTAGAATCCTGGATTTCCCATTGACCAGAAGGTAAATATCTTGATGAAAGCTGTGATTCAGCCCCAAGAGAGAGCGGCTTGGAGGTCAGTTTTCCCGCTTGGACCATCCACCGACACGGGGGTCAAGTATTCCCCAGAGCGAAAAACTGGGGATTCGTTGAACGTTTCTGGTGGAAAACAATCATCTAACTGGTATGATTCCACTGCTAAAATCGTATATTCAGTGAATATGGTTATAGGATGTTTTAGGTCAAAATGGTCAAAATACCCTAGGGGAGCCAGGGATGATGCAATCTCAACCCTCGTCTTTGGATCTTTTAGAGAACACTCATGAAGGGATCTTACCCTGGTTCCACAACATCCCCAACAAGTGTCTCAAGCCATGGCGCTAAAAGCTCGCTGGACCCAAAAATTGTTCATCCGCATTTGCGTTTGTTGAATCTGCATTTTGGTGAAATCCACAGCTTTATGATGTTTGACTGCTCAATTCACTGCTTTTGCCATATTCAGTTCACGATTTTCGTAATCAAAGCTGCATTTCAACTTGTTCACTTCACTATGTTCTTGTTATTCATGGTTTTTCCTGGCTCGAAAGAAGCCTGGCCTGTGTCGGTCGGGCAAAGGCTTGCGGACCTCCTGCTTACGAAACATCACCTGTGCTCGCGCTGATACGAAAAGGGGAGTTGATCGAACCAAACAACTTGGTGTTGGATTGTGAAGAATATATGGATACATGGGTAGGATAATATGTGGATAACACATGAACATATTTTTCTATGCTATTCTCTTCAGTTTCATAACATGAATAATATGATATAGTAATATATAGTATGTATGTATGCCCGAAAATACGTCAGGTTTAGACCGGAAAGTTGTGTTTCACAATTGGTATTATGGATGCCCCACTATTCCCACACTGTTTCGATGTTTTTTCTTAGCCCTATGGGTTGTCCCAGTTATCCCATGTATAAATGGGGTATAACCATGGTTGCTACCCTCCACCATGTTTGATTACCAGAGAGCAACCAAAATTCTCAAGCCCAGTCGACCAGTCAACGCCACGATCATCACATGTTTGCACGGAAAACTTCACCATCCACGATTTGCATCATGGTTGGGGGATGATCCAAGAACGGAGATTTCGCCAGAGGCAAAATTCGAAATTTAACATATAGCTATTGAAAATATTGAAAATGGCTATTTATTGTGGATTTACCCATTGATAGCATGGTGATTTTCCATAGCTATGTAAACGTTTACCAGAGGGTAGGTATGAGGTTCAAGGACAAGTCAAGGTATGGATATTGGTCCAAAGAACACTCAAATTTGGATGATGTCATGCCAACAATTGTTTGGTCCGGGGATGTGGCTTATGACTCCTCCAGATTTTTGGAAAGGCGTTGAGGATGTTTGATGTTTGAGGGTGTTTCTTTTTTGTACAGGAACCCCTGGATTCGGTTCGAATATCAAAACCATATGTCAAAACTCATCATTAACATCCAGGTAACATCCATTATAACCTTTTCCATGGAAAATCTCCCCGTTATTTCTGGAGCATTTTCCCACGAAAAAAACGTCCTTTTTGATACGAGATTTCCCATCGCCACCGGAGGGTCACAACGACACTTTGGTAGGGTAGTCAGATGGGATCCCACTGAGGACCCCCAGCATCCGGGTTGCAGAAGACCCTGGGCTCCATGGATTTTATGGAAAGATTCCGTTCTTCCATGGGAAATGCTAGGGAAATCGAATCCCATCCATGAAAAAAAAAGCCCCAATTCGTGGAACTCCAAGTCATGAAGAGATCCACCCAAACCAAGTTTTCTTTGGTTTCATTAGGGAAGGAATTTGTACCGGGCAAATCCATGCTGATCCAATCGGCTACGGCGGCTTGTGGCTCATCCCACGAATCGTAAGTGGGTTAGTTCACCCTAGTAAGAAAGGTGGATGAAGCCTACTTATCCTATTTGTAAGTGGGGTTAGAATCCACTTACGATTCCTGGGATGAGCCGCCAGCCGTAGCCAGGATTTGGACACAAAGTTCCTGCTTTTCCCCAGCAAAATGGCTTGATTTCATAGCTGCAAATCTTCAAAGGCATGGTATCCAGATTCAGCCAACCCTTTGAACATGGTGACCCGGCTTTGTCATAAATGTTCAATGGGAAGTTCAGGATCCTAAATTGGAGGTACTGTACCATTTGAGGCCATATTTTGTGGGGATATTCCCTTACATAGGCCTTGCATAGGCCTTATATATGGTAGGTACCTCCAATTTAGGTTCCTGAAATGGCCGTTGAAATGTGCGTCTGTTCAAACAAAAGGATCTTATGCAACTCGGAGTGTTCCATGGTTTTCCCAACGTGAAATGTTTAGACAAAGCTCTTTCGACGGAAGTTACAACTTCATGTCTCTCAAAATGTGACCATGACTAACATAGCCATGGAAAATCACCATTTTATAGCTAGGTAAACCTTCTATAAATGGGTCATTTTCCATGGCTATGTTAAAATATCCAGAGGTTAATTCAGATATTCCCTTCAGTTATGATCTAATTATAATCTAATTATCCCTTAAATATTCCCAGATTCTCCTGATATTTCCCGAGCAATTCCCTAGTTCTCATCCAATTCCCCTCCAGCTGAGCTGAGCTGAGCTCCCAAGCCCGCGCCCCAAGATTCCAATGCAGGCTCCGAAGGCACCAATACTGATGAACCTACCGTTGAAAAAGTCGAAGGGACAGGGCTGCTGCCTTTACCCCAGATGCACGTGTGGGGGGCTATGGCGAGTTAAAGAGGTCAAATGAAGCATGGACCACCGGAGTGGCGAGTGGAGCAACCCTGAAGCTATCTCTTTATCAGCAAAAATGGTGGATTCAATGGGATTTCCCATGGTATTTTTGCTGGCTAAAACGTGGTTTCTAGCCAAATGGTAGATAGATGATCTCTCTATACTTGGTGCGGTTTATAAATCAACAAACATAACTGAGGGGGGCACCACTTTGTATAGACGGAGGGTCGTCCCAGCAAGAAGTTTCCCACTTCTTATCTCAGTTTCCTGACAAGGACCAAAAAAAACATGTGACCCCTGATATCTGGTTGGTGGTATACCTACCCCTCTGAAAAATATTAGTCAGTTGGGAGTACTATTCCCAATATATGGAAAAATAAAAGCCATGTTTGAAACCACCAACCAGATATATATACTGTATATATATATATATAGATGGTTTGGCGGATTTCGGAACCCGCATTTTCCAGCACAGTCTTCAAACGTTCGCCTGATTCACTTCACCTTTCTGTTCATGGAGGGGAATAGAAAATATCATGTCAAACGGTTTGTCTGAAAGCTCGGATACTCCTAAATCATCCTAAATCCATCTATCAATGGTCCATTCCAGCAATGGAATTTACGGTTTTTAGGGGCCCAAATGGGCTCCAGGGCCCCGGACGCGTAGTTATAAGATGGGCCATCTGCAAACCACTTCCCTGCACAGTGACGGAAGAGTTGGAGATGGTGAATTTGATGCCCCCCCCCTGGTAAACCAACATTTAACTACGGAAAATCACCATTTTTGAATGGGTAAATCAACGAACTAAATGGCCATGTTCAATAGTTATGTTAAATTACCAGAGGGTACGCCCCTGGAAAAACATCAAGTTTGGGGGGCTTCGAGTTCATCCAAAATGAGGACTTCTGAATCTAAAATCACGGGGAATTGTTCGTCAATGGGAAGGATGACATCCCATATATTATGGAAAATAAAAGCCATGTTCCAAACCAACCAGTGACATCCCCAAACGACTGTTGGGCAGTGATCCAACTTGATGTCTTTTTTCACTGCTCACCAATCTCCATCTTTGTCGAGTTAATTGGTGTAAGCAATCTACCCCTGATGGTTCGTTACTTGAAAAAAACGTGCTGGCGAATAATCGACCTCATTTCGGTGGGTAAATACTCACATTTGGTTTCGAACTATATCCTGATTTGAGCGGGAACGCCATTATACGCACACTATATCCATACATATCCATACCATACATAATATACACATACATTATACATCATTATACATAACATGTACATCTTATGTACATCATATACGTTATTCTTGTTCCATCACTTGTCACCCACACATTACTGACATCCCTATCCCCATCATGACTGTCAGGTTCCCCAACGCAGGAAGAGCTCAAAGAAGAAGTCGTTGATGGTTGGATCCTGAGTTCAGCTCCTGAACCCCCTGTTGCAACCCCTGTTGACCCCTGGGTTGTTGATTTTTTTGTGCCAACAAACATTCTCACTATTTGGGGGGAAGCTCCCTAATTAAATCAACCTGTAGATCCTGTATTGATCTGGGGTTGACATGGTACACCCCATGAATCATGACGGGAATCGATTCCTCAAAAACGCTAAGAATCACGGGATATACCATCTGGTTATTTAACATAGCCATGGAAAATCACCATTCTTAATAGGTAAACCATCTATAAATTGGCCATTTTCCATCGCTATCAAGCCAGAAATCGACACTAGCCCACTGGGTTCCAGCTCTTGATGTTCGGTAAGACTTTTCACTCATCAAAAGCATCACATCACCTTTACCATCACCACCACCACGATCATTATCATCATCATCATCATCATCATCATCATCATCATCATTTCACTGGTTATAAACCCATCAAATCCCATTATATGTAATATGTATATATATATATACATCTCATCATCGCAATCGTCGTAGTCACAACAATTGTAATTGCTTCATAACCCTGGTGATCCACAACGCTTCCCGTTGCTTATCCCATCCACAAGTCGGCTATGCCGGCTATACCTACCCGCCTAGTAACCCATCTCTTACCACGCGGGATGACCCTTCCACCCTTAGTTGCTGGAGTTATAAACCAACTCAGTCATCGTGTTTTTTAATCACCTTGTTTTGATATAAAATTCACAAGTTGAAATAAGTGCATCATATTTAATCATTTACCATCTGGTTATTCAACATAGCCATGGAAAATCACCATTTTATAGCTAGGTAAACCATCTAATTCTATGGACCATTTTCCATGGCCAGAGGGTATCAACTTAGCTTACTAAAACTTGGTACTTGGTTATGTAAACGTTTACCAGAGGGTAAACCTCCATTTTCCTATGGTTTTTCCTATGGTTTTCCTATGGTTATACCACTATAATCCCAGTTTACCAGGCCGGGTTACCACCAACCAATTAGCTGGCTATCTATGTGGCCATTCTCGAGGGATCCCATTTTCCGATGATCCTCTGAGCTCTGAGCCCCTGACAGTCTGAGCCTTCAACATCTGCGGGTAACGCTGACGCATCGAGAAGTGCGACCAGTTTCCCTTCCTCACGGAGAGGCCGGAATTCATCAGACCATGTTGAGTCTTTATGGTGTATATATGTATTTATGTATTTATGTGTTTATGTATATATATATATATGAGTGTGTGTATGTGTGTATGTATATAGATATGTGTATGTATATAGATATGTGTATATATACATATATACTCAACACATGATTTTGTTTATACATATCTACATATGGAGATTACATCTTATCTAAAGATTTCATATAATATTAAGTTGTATCCATAGTATGTATATATATAATATTCTGTATTATGTTGTATTATGTTGTGTTGTATATCATGTTATACATATCATGGATGATAGTCTTGTATATCATGTTCAATCGTATTGGTTGCACATATATATGTATATATATAGTATGTATACAGATACATATTATAAACAATATATATATGTTATACATAACGCACTGTTTACATATTAGGGCATCTGTCGGTCACTTAAAAATCCACCCCGGGTCACCACGGTCACCACTGGGCAGCCCGACGCCGAGTAGGCGGACAGATGGGTGGCACGGAGAATCCGCGAGACGAGCATGGTGGCGACCTGCTGGGCTGCCATGGGCTGCCATGGTTCCGAAAAAATGGGATCTGTTCATGGGACTTCTAAGTGGGGAAAACTATGGTTTATGGTTAGAATATCATCTATAGTTATCTATAGTTATCTATCTTATGGAGGGAAAACTATGGTTTATGGTAGATATAACCAACTAGATATAACTTATATTAATCGGGCTTATAAACCAGCTTACAACTGGGGGGCTGTTCATGGGAGTTTCATGGGAAATTCATGGGGGTTTCAAGGGATTTTATAGATGATGGAATTGTTTAAGGCGATTTTTTTCATGGTGATGAGTGGTTAATGTGATGTTCATTAGCATCAAAAGTGCTGCTTCTCAATGTTTCGACTCAAAAAAAATATGATGGAAATATGAAGGTCCCGGACAACGAAACGCCTACTTTCGGCTACTCAAAACAGGTCGATTTCCTGAAAATCTCAGTTTCCGGCCTTTGCTCAACAGACTATCACGTGCCCCACTCGGGTGCGATTTGCGCGGTGCAGCTTGCCCCGAGCTGCCGTGTTTGAGCCAAAAATGGGAAGCCATGCATTGGGTCGTCTTGGGCGTCTTGGCTCCTCCCATCCAACAAGGGGGGAACTGGAAGAACTGGAAGAATTAAAAGGAGAAAAGTGAGCACAAGATATGTTGGGATAGAATCTATCAGATTATTTTCTATCTATCCCATCTATCCCATCTATCTTATGTTATTATCCCAATATATGGTCAAATTTGGGATAGATGGAGAATAATATAAGATATGATGGAAAAGATATACAATGGGATAGATGGAAACATATCATGTGTGATACTTATATATATAATTATATTATGATATTATATTATATAATGGGATAACGCCAGGACAAAATATACAATGGTCAACTTACAACTTTCCTCCCAAATCTGGCTGTTTTCTTCACCGTTTGGAGCAAGCCAGTGCCCACGCTTTGTGCCCAAGTTGGGGGTTGCATCTGGGTCAACTCATTGCCAGAAAGGTGGCAATGTCGGCAATGTCAAAGTCCAAGACAGTTCTATGGTGTCTATTTAATTACAGTATATCATGTTAAATAACCCATGGTAATTTTAATGTTATAATTGTATATCTATAAATTGATGATATATGTTACCATCTGGTTATGACATTCACAGTTTGCCATGGAAAGATCCACCATGAAATTAAGTTCGGTAAACCATCTATTTAATCTATTTCGATTAGGGCCATGGCTTCCATGGCTATGTTAGTCATAACCAGAGGGTAACAACCCCCCAAAAAAAAAATCGAAAAAGTGCTTCCAGGCTGGTAGCTTCGATGATGTTGCCCCCACATTTTCCAGGTGGTTGAACCGTTCACCTTTTCGGCATCGGATTTCGGGGCTCCTTCTTTCACCCAAGGCTCCGGACCGCGCGTTCACTGCGGTCCCTCTCGGAGCGTTCCTTCTTTTCCTGTCTCCAGGTTGTGACAATGTGACACGTAGCGTGGATAGAACGTGATACCCTCTGGTTATGACTAACATAGCCATGGAAAGATCCACCATGAAATTAAGTTCGGTAAACCATCTATTTCTATGGACCATCTATTCCATGGCTAACTGTGAATGTCATAACCAGAGGGTAGAACTACAGTAGAACTAGCATGGAGATGTACTTCTCTAGAGATCCCTTCATGTTTTCACATGTCCCTTTTGCTCCAATCAGCTGTTTGTCCAGCCATCATAGTCAACGGGTCAAACAAAAAGGATCGCAAGAAAAACACCTGGACAGCAACAGCCATGGATCTGCCACTAAGGCGGTGGGGTGAGATAGTCGAGATCAATCCCATTACATGGTGTTTAATGGTGATTTAATGATGATTAATGATGATTAATAATAATCTGGTTGGTGGTTGAGCCCTACCCCTCTGAAAAATATCAGTCAGTTGGGATGATGACATTCCCAATGTATGGAAAAATAAAATCTATGTTCCAAACCACCAACCAGTGACGATATTTGAACATGATATACACAGCCAACATACAGGAAAAAGTATGAAATTATTAAAATGTACCATGGTCAAAACATGGGAAACATGGGGTATCGTCATCCCACCATTATTGGAAACCCTTACACTGGCCAGTGCAGTGTAGTTTCCTCTTGGTGGTGCTACGACCCCCAATTTTGGGCACATGAATCAACTTTCGACCATGGCACAGATGGCAACTGAGAGACTTTCTGCGGAATCCTAACTTTTGATCTTCGCATTTCAAATTTCAAGGGTTTGTCCAACTGCAAATCAGTTCCCGCGCCTTGTGTTCTCGCCGCTCGCCGCGTTCGCCGCGCTCCCCGCGTTCCCCGCGTTCCCCGCGCTCCCCGCGTTCGCCCTCTGCCCTGCGCCGCGGCCGTTCGGGCGAAGGACCTTGCGGAGGGCGGGGCCGGTAGTTTCCTCCAAACTCGATGACAGTTGGAATATGTTGGAATCAATTTTTGGAGCGGTGATCTTTGGATTTCATTGGAAAGGAGGTGAAACCCTTTCCTCCAAGTCACGGGAAATGATATGTCATCTTTCTGTGGTGGCCTTGGTGCTAGAAAGAGGGAGTATTGAAACCTCACTGGTCCTAGAGAATATTTTTCTTGGACAGCAGGGATGGAACTCCTGTTGCCATATGTTGAAGCATGCTGATGACAGCGCCTTACATCAAGGTGTACCACTTTGTAATCTGAGCGACAAGCAAAAAATGTGCGCACAAAGTTCCAACTCAGATTTGAAACATGACTGAAAACATGGTAACTTTAAATCCATGGGTTAATCATCATTTTCCCTACATCAATGGCCATTTCGAAGGTATACCCCATTTTCAGACAAACCCATTTTAAACACTCCAAGCCCGGCTCCAAGCCCGAACTGAGTCCCCAAACCGCTTGGGGCCTGGCTAAGAAAGGTTTTGGGGCAGTTCTTCTGGATGATGTGCTTCAGATCCTATCATGATTATCATCAGATCATCAAAAAAAACATCGTTGGAATAGTGAAATATCAAGGCATGTCTGGTGTCTTTTGCGGACAAATTGTGGCCAGTGTTTTGGGCAGTAACAGCTACGCGGGTATGGTAAGTGATTTGCATCCATTTCCCATCATTTGCCCATAATTGATGTGAAAAAATCGCTGGTTGCAAAATCCAGGTAAACTGTATGCCTGTTGCTTACATCCATGTTAGACCCATCATCTACCATTGACCATTCGATACCTTTCTATCAACCCACCAATTGCTTTTCTTCTGACATCTGGATAAATGTCAATAATTGATCAGACACTTTGATGGCTACTAGTTTCATCATCCATATTTCCCAATACTTTATTCAAAAAAAAACATGTTGGGCAAAATTCCGTATGTTTGGCCAACAAGAACAAACAGGTTAGTCTTTTCAACCCATCCCAAAAATACGATTCATATCAACCAATTATCCCAAGTCTGCTTGAAAAACAATAAATATCTGTAATCCCCAACCCATCATACCACATTTCGAAGCACAAGACATGCGAGCAGCGTCAAAAACCTGTTCCGACAAGGTATTGTTGGCTCATCCCTAGTCCATGATTGACTGATCCAGCACAACAGTATAACCACGAGTTTGGTTCTTCAAAAATTCGAAATGGATGAGCAATTCAACATGTCTGATTTATATTTAACTAAATGGATCAGAAAAATAACCATGAGTGTCAATTTCAAATGTTGATTGAGGTTTAAGGGAAAAATGTCACCGGAAAGCCCCCTATGTTTCCCATGATCTTCACGGGAAAATCCATGGTTTCCGGTGATCTCATGTCAGGTTTCTTCGCGCCTCTGGTCGCTCAGCCTCCTGGATGTTTTTCCAATGGACTTCACCGGGAGATTGATGGCTTTTGAAGCCCAAATAATCCAAAGATGGGGATGGGTCAAAACCTTGTACCCCTAGTGAACCCCAAAATAGCTGGTAAATGGATGTTCATCCCCCTAAAAATGGTATTAATAGGTATTGATCCATACCCATATGGGAAGTAAGATAATAATCCCATCCCCCATTCATATTACGCATATTAAACACCCCATTTAACGATGGTCCCAATGTGGAAATTCCCAAGAAAAAACCAGGGGTTGGTTTAGGGGGTGTTTCATATGAACGTGGGAAGGGATTAGTTATAACATTTATGGATAGTGGATATAACATTGATATAAGCTGTTTATCCAAATGATCATTAAAATTCATGGATAAGCACATGGAATATCATGAGGGATAATAGCGTATGTGGAAAATGAGGCCCATGGTCATAGCAACATCATGAATGGGGTGTCCATTTCTTATCATGGCTATGAATACTTCACAGGTGCCCACCGTAGTTATGTTTGTTGCTTACCCCATCTAACTACAAGTGTACTCAGCATCAATCTGACAGTTAACCTAGTTGTGAACAAACTTAGCTAACCAACTGAGGCACCACCTTACATCAATGGGGTGATAAGTTTGATCCATACTCATGTCCCAAGTGAGTCCGTCCGAAGTAGCTACATAAGTGGCTTCTCATGGAGATGACGCCAAAAATCACGGAGTGAGTTCGTCAGTTGGGATGATGACATTCCCAACTTGAATGGAAAAAAATAATCCATTCATGTTCCAGTCACCACCAACCAGATATATATAATCCACTGATATTCACTAGTGATATCACATATATATATATATATAATTATACATATAATTGTATATATATAATACCAGGATGATGATCCATATTCATAAACTTCATAAACCTCTATCTTTAGATGGTGAGGTCCATATTCTTCGTGAATCCATGGGGCCGGCGCCTCCGGAGGTCGACTGGGCCTCGCCGGGCGCCGGCCATCCTCTTTGGGCCACTGCTCGGCACCTACGGTGACCCGAGACGGGGAAGTTCACCATCCATGGGAAGTTCATGGGGAAAACCATAGGAAAACCATAGGAAAACCATAGGAAAATGGAGGTTTACCCTCTGGTTATGTCAACATAGCTATGGAAAGTCACCATGCTATTAATGGGAAAATCCACTATTTCGACTGGGCCATTTTCAATAGCTTTTTGTATGTTTACCAGAGGGTATGGGATTGGGATAGATTTTGAGGATTTCATGGTGTTTATGAGATATGAATCAATTATCAATTGGAATTGGGGGAATTTCATGGATTAGGATTTGAGTAATTTCAATGGGATATGAAACCACCTTTTTGGGCGGCCACGGCACACCCTGAGCTGCCCTCACGGGAGGAGGGGCGCTTCGGCAAGTCTCGTTGAGCCTTGGTGCGGCTGGGAAGTCCAGGAACGAAACAGATGTTTTTTTCTGGGAAAAATTGGAATTTAACCATCTCTTAAGGGGATTTCATGGGATTTCAATGGGTTCTACCCCATACATACTCCAAGAAAAGTCTAACAAACTCCTAGAGCATACCCCTTGCCACCCAAAGAGGGTTTATGAAGGGATTCCTTTCATTTGGAGTGTTGGAGGGACTTGGGGTATGCTCCAGAGGTACCTTCAATTCATCCCATTTCGAAATTTACTTCCGGGATTTTCCGACCAGCCATGGAGCTGATGACCGGAGGGTATATTCCATCATCATCCCAATGATTGTCCAGGAAAAAAAAAACATAACTAATTGGTGGTATACCTACCCCCCTGAAAAATATGAGTTCGTCAGATTGGATCATCATCCCAACTATTGGGGAAAATAATCCAGCCATGTTCCAAATCACCAACCAGATATATAATCCATTGATATTCACTAGTGATATCATAAATATAAATATATATATATACAACCAGATTAAATGATGATTATATATGGCAGTGTGTCAAAACCAATAGTACCCCTTTTTTGTTCACATCAAAATAGCTGGGTTACAATAGATGTGAATCACCCCTAACAAATGGTATGTATAGGTATTGACTCATAGCCATATATATATACAACCAAATTAAATGATGATGATATATATAAATCCCCCCTGGCTAGCTCCACCTATTCACCAGGTCTTTTTGGGTCAACCTGCCACACCACTGAGTTCCTTACGTCGGGGCCGGGGCGCCTTGGGGTCTCAATGAACTGCTTGGAGGATCGTCCAAAGGACAGGATACCCGCTGATAATTTAAAAAAAAAATGATGATTCAGGAGATAGAAAAAATCATTATTTTTAGCCCTTGATAGTTATATCCTACTTTTATATTGACCATATAGCTATAGGCTATGGAAAAACTGCCCTTGAAAACAGATGATATCTGCTAAAAGTGGTGGATATTCTATGGATATTCTATGTCAAATGTTTCAATAGCACTGCATAGAAGGCGTCTGGAAAAGATCATCCTTCGCCCATTTTCACACAAACTAATCAGATTTGTTGATGGGATGACTGACTCAAGGGACGTATTCGATCACCAGGGTTGAAACATCCTTCAAGTCATGGGAAATATGGTACCTCAGTGAATGGGAAATGTTGGGAAATATCTTCATTCAATTCCTGGATGATGGAAAATTGGATTTTATTGGGATATGCTATCATGTTGTCATGTTTTTAGTAGACTGATGGTCAATGGTATGTCAATGAAAACATCTACAAATGTTCCACTATCATCCATAATCTAGATGGTACCCTGACTTAACGAGATATTACCAAGAGAGAAGAAAATTATCAATGGATTGCTCTACACTCCAAATACGCTGTTGATACATGTAGAATATTGGAGACTGGTATATTAGTGGGACATGATTGAAAATGTTCAATTTTGAGGAAAAATGTAGATAGCACATATAGATACCCTATCTAAATATGCGTGGGAATAAGATAACTTATAATAGTTTCATTTTCTTTGATTTCTGGGATACCTATGTGAATTTACAAGTGGTTTTCACCAGTTTTACCTTTCAAGATTGACCACCCACCAAAAAGAAACCGCCGGGTCACGGTGGCGGAGGTTTGTCGGTGCAGTCCGCGATGATGCTATCCAGGAACGCTTCGTCCTGGCTTTTTCGTCCGTGCGTTGAATCCCAATGATGGCCATCTAAAGATGGAAAAACAATTGCCAAATTGCAATCAAATATTTTGTTTATATGCCATCAATGCATGTTAATGGAATTATAATGGGATTACCATGTCAAAATGGCGCTTGATCATAGCTGTCAATCAGGATTTGGGTGTGTCCAAAATGATGATAGGCCCGCAATTGGCTATCCAAAAACTTGTAAAATGATGATAAGTCATAAGTTTCTGCCGTAGTGTCCCAAAGATGAACAAATCCAAAAAAATACTCAACCTGGCTCTTGGAGGTACTTAGTAGCAGTGGGACAGGACTAATTTTTGCTGGGATCTGAAATATTACATTAGTTCAAAGAGAAAAAATGTAGGAACCTTCTATTCACCACAGTTAGCCTACATCTAAATGCTGGCATGTGATGTTAATTCATACATCTTCGCCACCAAATCGCCCAAGAGATTCCTGAACCAGCTGCCCAAGTAATTACTAGATACTAGATATACTTGGGGTTACACCCTTGAAATTGACCATGAAACCCTGAACCTTGAGGAGAAATTTGACTTTTCTGAACCGGTCACCAATTTGGATTCCACTTCAAACGGTCCAGTCGCTGAACCAGAGGCCGCCTGGTCTTACAAGGCGTCCCAGGGGGCTATGGTCGACCCATTATCATTCAACTGGTCAAAGAAACCATAAAATTCCATGATACTCCCATTTTATCATATTACTATTGCTTACATATCCCATAATATTTTTTCATATTATACCAGTAGCACCGCGCAAGGCGGTGGCGGAAGTCTCAAAAATAGGAAACCTATAGGAGAAGTGAGTTGTTGCGATGCATGGATGGCAGAGCAAACCCACTGATGGACCGACAGGTGGTTGGGGGCGTGAATCTCTCTCTCTTTCTCTCCATCCCTCTCTCTCTCTCTCTCTCTCTCTCTCTCTTTCTCTCTCTCTCTTTCTTTCCCTTGTGTCATTTTTGTCCATCTATCTACCTATCCATCCATCCATCTATCTATGTATCTATCCATCCAACATCCAAAATGCAGCAATTCTCCGACTTCGACATGTGCTTCGCGCCACAACGGCGTGCACTTTTTCGACATCTCAACTTCCAACAGTGCTCCAAGCGTGGTGTGTTTTGTACGTTTTGACTTCGAAATTGCTTCGCGCCACAACGGCGTGCAATTTTTCATCTCTCATCTGGCCAGATGGCTCCGCACCCGCCGCTTTAACTAGCCTACTTTTCGACCCTCTGCAGCCACAAATCATTGGAAAAACGCCGTGAACCGCGACTTTTCTACCTTTTCGCGCACTTGCATCTTCTTTCCTCCGACTCTTTCTCTTCCCTGATCTTCTTTCTTCTTTTCTCTTCTCTGACTCTTCCCACCTGCTTTTCCATCTGTCCATATTGTCGGAAGTTTGACTTCTAAACTTCCTTCGACAATATTGGTTAAGATCATAATCCAGATTCATCCACAATCATCCACATTCATCCACCACGTCATAAATGATATTTATGTGCTGATCGCAACCTTTTCATAGATGTCATCAACTTACCCTCTGGTAATTTAACATAGCCATTGAAATAAGTTCGTTGATTTATCTATTAAATACGGTGATTTTCCAGTTCGCAAACTGTTAGTTTACCAGAGGATTTAATAACCTATAATGAATTAAATTTTGATTAGATGACCATCAACAACAATTATAAAGCAAGGAATATATTAATATATCATGCCCTAGTTTTTAAACACCATGAGTTTTCCAGAGGGACCTTCACCCCACGAAACCCCACGAAAACTCGCCTCTGGAGGCGGCGGTCGCGGTTTGTCACGGTGCTCTTTGCCCTGCGGTTTTCGCTACCGAAACTTGGAGATTTCACCGCTTGAAGCAGCAAAAATTGGGATTTTTGTCATGATTGATCCACCAAAAATGAAAGGTTCACCCGCAAGAATTGGGATTTCGGACAACTAGAGTTGCTTTATGATAGGCAATTTGATGAAGAACTAAAATGTTATAATTAGTGTTGGATTTATGGTGGATATATCGAACTAGTTGGATGCGGTAGGAAACAAAGTTATGTAACTGAGTGGGGCCCTTCATTTGGTATGTAACCAACATCTACAAGAAAAATGTCGACAACAAAAATGAAAATTCTAACCAGAAACATTGAGGATTTGATCAATATTAACAAGAATGGGGACTGACAATGATGGGTAGATAACATCAATCCGGAAAAAACAAGGGGTTTAAACCAGAAATTCCAAGGTTTATTGGTAAAATCTTCTTTTTTCTTGGTCAAAATCTAGATCCTTGTGCGTTGCTTTCTTTATCAAGCGCCCAAACAACGCACCAAAAACGCACCTCGCGATGCCGCCGTTCGCCTCAGGATGCAGGAAGGAAGGAGTTTCGCGCTGTCGTGACAGGTTTTGGTTCAAGAGAAACTATGGTAAAATTCATTGGAAATATCTGTAAACCATGTTATTTACCTGTAAAAAATGGTGAAATGATGATTTTACACCAAAAACCCTTCACTTGAGGGGGAAAAAAAGTACCTTATCATATCTTATCCTTAAAAAAAGGAAAACTTAACCCTCGAAACCCTTGTCTCAGCAATCAACATCGGTGGGGTCCTTTGGATTTTTGACTTAATTGAACGTTCATCAACACAAGGTGCAAAAACCTGCGGCAGCTTTGTTGCCTGCATACCGTGTGCAGGTTTCTACTTTTGTAGAGCATGGGTGGGTCGATAGTGCTGTACCGCAATACACGGTGCGATGGGTACCTAGTCTTTGAGTGATGCTCATGCAATAGTTGCAATGATTTTGCAACCGAAATATGCCAAAATCAACACGGATCATAAAACAATGTTTTCAACGGGAGTCTCCTATGTCCTTCGGGTGTGATGCAGGTTCAGCTTTCATATTCAATTTCGCTTGTCAGTGGCAGCTTGTCATGTTTGACTGGCATGGCACCAAAGAAAGATCCAAACTTGCCACAGTGAAAAAGTGCAACTGCTATATGTCTAATATATGTCCCATATTTTCCATAGACTAACCACTTAGTGGGTTGATCCTCCATTGTTATGGGAAAAACCATGGATTCATGCAGATTTTCCCATCAACGAATCCAGTGACTTGCGTCTGTCTGCAAATAGGGTATTCGGTACTCCCAACTCCAACGAATGATCTTCATTTTCCCTGGCCGGGAAGGGGTCGACGATCAAGTTTATGGTAAACCATTCCACCTTCTACCAGGGAATGGCCAACATAGAGCCTTCATTTTCCCTATCATTTCATAGCTTTTTGGGAATATAATGTGGTTAAAACAATGTCATAAACCACCCGATTTTTGGAATGATATATATATATATATATACCACCCATAAAAATTGTGATTTTGGTGATGGTTTATGGCATTGTTTTAACCACATTACTCAATTTTCAGACGTACCCAATTGATAGCCGTCGCCCATCTCTGAGACTCCCTGCGGTCCTTCTCACTTCGTTCCCGGCCCTGGCCGGAACCCAAGCAATTGATAGCCGTCGCCCATCTCTGAGACTCCCTGCGGTCCTTCTCACTTCGTTCCCGGCCCTGGCCGGAACCCAAGTGCTGTGCTGTTTCAACAGCTGCGAGTATTGGTCAACTAATGTGGTTAAAACAATGCCATAAACCATCCCCAAAATCACCATTTTTATGGGTGGTATAAACCATTAAAAATGGGCTGGTTTATGACATTGTTTTATCCACATTATTGGTTTTGACCTGTCCTGAAAATACAAAAATTGTGCCTGAGAAACAAAACACAAACGAAAGCACGGAACCAAACGTATTGGTGACATACCCTTGATACCACCACCATTGTCCCTCAAATCCCAATGTAGTAAATTTCCATGGTAAAAAAACAGTTCAACCCCAAGTTTTGTTGGTGAAGTCTCCCTTCGTTTTTGCTCAAAACTTCCCGTTTTGATGGATTGATACGGAAATCACCAAGCCCCGCCCGCCTCACGCGGCTCTTTTGGCTCTCGCCTCAGGAAAGATGGATCTCAAGTGGATCTCACAGGTTGCCTACCCGGTTCCACCAGGTCGTACACCATTTGGAAAAATTTTCCATGGCAAATCAGAAGTGGCAACAAGGACTGGCTGGTTGAGCCCTACCCCTCTGAAAAATGATGGAGTGAAAGTCAGTTGGGATGATGACATTCCCAACTGAATGGAAAAATAAAAACAATGTTCCAAACCACCAAGCAGATGTAGCATCAACACTACAGAAAAATTTACCTGGAGGATCATCCCATAGATCGTAACTGGTGAATAACCATCTTTAGTTCACCCATAGATAGGATAAACCACTGAATGGGGACTGATGATCCTCCAAGTAGCAATACCCCTTTTGTTACAAGCTGGCCACCTCCTGGTCCCACGATATGCACAATTTTCCTGGTTCAATTCCCATTTTCATTGGTCAAATCTGATCAAATCTCAATCTTTGCAGGTGAAATTATGTTAAGATTAAAATCTCCATTTCGACTGGCAAAAATCACCATGATTTCTGCTTAAACCACTATGTTTGCTGGTGAAATCTCTATTTTTGCCACGTTTTTTCTGCAGTTCCCACCCTTTCTGTTGTTTGACCCTACCAACCCCAACCACGCCCGTCCAGTCGGGTTTTCTGGGTGTCCCATTCGGAGCACGGGGTTGACCTCAGAGTGGAAAAAATTGGGGTTTTTGAGTGGAAATGGAAGTTTCCTAAAATGGGGTACCCCAATAGTTGGATGGTTTATGATCGAAAATTCAATTTTTTATAACATGATTTGCGGGTACCCCAAATGTGGGAAATTTCCAAATTAATCCCAACCGATGTTTTTTATGAAGGAAACCACTGTATTTTGTTGGTCAAAACCTCAAAGGGAATGAAAAAACATCGTGATGTTTAGTGAAGTTTAGTGAACACCTGGGAAAACTGGAAAAAAAGTGAAATGTCAATATAAAAATTACCAACGCTTGGTTAAAACTGCTGGTTTGAATAATCACTCCATTTATTTAGCGGAGTGTCATGCCATTAATTTGTTGAGTTCTGCTCAAGTTGCTGCCCAGAGCCAGGTTGTTTTAGTTCAGTAGGTTCACTATTGGGTTTAGTTCAGTACATCGAACTTATATATATATACATATATATATACATATATATATATATAGATACATATTTATATATATAGATATAGATACATATATATATATATTGTGGTCCACCCACTGCATGAAAAACATCGCCCAGGTGTACACTTCACCCGCTACTCCCATTTCATAATGCTGGACATGTTCGCACATGCGCTGAAAGTTCCAGCTTGATTGATGCAAATGCCGCAGATGACGATCCTGCCATCGGGCTTCACCCTTGGATCCTCGCAGTGACCATCAAACAGCGTCACATTCGCACCTCAGAGACCGAGACGCCAGGACTATCACCTATCACCTGCATACAATCAAGCCTCATCATTGCACCAACCCCAGCTAGAACCTAGCCTCTCTGACGATGTGCCAGAACAGCACACGAAATGCGACACCAACACTTTTCAGCCCAGGAACGGGGACCATCCTCCTTCCACGTCCACCACCTGAATCGTGCGCCGGGGAGTGTCAGGCTCTCCCATCATCAGGCCATACTCCAACACACGCAGCGCAACGCAGAAGTACAAGTCACCCTCCGTTGCCGTCACATGGCCCAAGCCCGGCAACATATCAAAGCTGGACATCGGGTACGCAGGGTCATTGGCCAACACAGTGATCCTCGACCTGGGCCCAGGCCGAGCAACTCCAGACACTGTCACCATCAATCCCTGTGCCGCTAAACTTTGGCCTCTTCATGATCCATTTGTGCAGCGGGTCAGTAAAAGCTGCATGTCCATGCTTCGGTCGCACTCCTGTATGTCCACAATCCGTCCCAAAAACGAGTGGGTGCCCCACATCCACCGCAATGCAAAAACCAACCACATACCACTCCTCCCCATCATTCTTCATATCCGTTTAGCATCATGTGTGGCACGAGACGTCCACAGGAAAAGTCACTGGAAAGCTCCTAATGTCCGATGCAACATAAATCGAGAATCAGTTGCCGGGTTTGATACTTCATAAGGCGTACAGTATTGATAATTGGGTGGCTGCAATATTGACTATGGTTTGTTCTTTTATTATTGGCCAACTCACCAACAAATCCTCAACTGATGCTACGAGCAGAAAAATACCACCGGAACCAAAAAAAACATATCGCAAAAGCTAATAGCCAAGATGCTCCAAACCACGCTTGCGTTTGCCACTGGGGAAGTTCAAGGCCAGCTCTTTGCTAGCGAGCCCTGGCATCAAACATGCTTCTGCAAGGACCCCAGAACGACGCCAAGCTGGACGAATTTCTGCTGCCTGCAAGAGGATCAAATCATCCAAGGCCACCGGGGTTGGAGGCTTCGAGCTGCACTTCACAAGCACCCGCGTCATCTCCTCGACATTTTCCTCCGTCGCTTCATTTTTGCCACACACACACACCACCATCTTGAAGATGGGGTACCGAGCTTGAATGCCAAAAGAGCATCACGACTCGGCCAACGACGTTGACTCCGTTGATTGGGGATGGGCCCAACTTCAGCACCTCACTCAAATTCATTGTCGGCAGCTGTGGAGGGACGCAGCCGGCTTAGGAGCTGCTGCTTTTCCAACATCTCAATTCAACGATGCTATAACAACACACCTTGCAGGTGATTATCCCTGAGCCCGATCCTGCCACAGAGTTTCGATATGATGCAGATACAATCAGGTCCTGGCACCCAATCCCGCTTCAACGAGATGCTGCGACCACTGCAATGTCCAGGTGGTCTCACATATACGCAATGCTTCCACTGAAACCACATTCTTCCTTTTCTCATCAGGACAAAACTGGCAACCCCACACAAATGAAAAAAGCCACACAGTGGTACAAACTGTGACAGGACACTGCCAATGATCACGGCAGCACAGGCATACCATTCGACGCTGCGGACAGCAAAATCCATCTTGCGCCGCACAATGGCACTGCGCTGCTGAAAAGCTGGCTGACCATTGGTGGCCATGCTACCGTTCTCCGGCGCAAAATCACCACCACATTAAAATCGGTGTCCTGTCCTACGCAGGAACACAAAATCGAATGCTTCATGGAGACTCACATGCCTTCCTCCAGGCCAGCCAAATCCCCTTTGCGATCTTCAGCCTCCGCCATGCGATCTTATCTTGGGCAGAAGCGCAAGCAGAAGCTGCCGTGCGTGCACCTGGAAGCTGCATTCTCACCAGCAAAACTAAGGAAGCAGCACAAGCACCCAGTACCAACTGCAACCATTTATGCTGTTTGTATGCCCTGCGGTGAACCCTCAGCAAGATCAGTAAAGATGAATAAATATAGTGAACTTGCCAAGGGGGAAAAAAAAATGTCTCAGCAAGCCAAACAAAAGGAGCTCAAATGTTGGTTAGACACAAACACGGTACAGGCCATTCTTAGGGATAGGATCCATCCAACCCGAATCATGTCTTCACGATGGATTCTGACTTGGAAAGGTGATCCACAGGAACCCAGTGGTAGAAAAAGCCAAAGCCCGGCTAGTGGTCAAGGGCTTCCAGGACCCTGACATAGGAACTCTAAACTCCGACAGTCCAACAATGACCAGAGACTCTCGGATGCTCCTGCTGCAGACTGTGTCAAGTCATCAGTGGATGGTCCAGGGCTTTGACATAACCACAGCATTCCTAAGAGGACGACCGAGAACTAGCCATGGAAGCCCCAATAGGCTTACGTGAACTCATGGGCATGTCAGAGAACCATGTATGCCTTCTAAAGGGGAACGCATGTGGAAGAGTGCTTTTCTGTGGGGAATTCCGTGGGAGACTTGAAGATGTTGGCTTTAGTGCACATCCCCTAGACAATTGCTTGTTCCTCTTGCGAAACAAAAAGGAGCACATCGAAAAAGCCTTGAATGAACTTCAAAAGACCCTACCATTTGGGACTAGGGAATATGGAAGGCTTAAGTTTTCCGGACTTGATATTGAACAACTACCAGACTATTCCATTTAAAGTAAGCCAAGGAAAGTACATCCACAAAATTGCACCAATAGATGTCCCGAAACCGAGAAGAACGGAACCCGAAAGCTTGATAATGCTCAAGAAATGCAGCAACTGCGGGGGCTCTGTGGGAGTCTTCAATACGCCGCTGTCCATTCTCGGCCGGATCTGGCTTCTCGTGTCGCCAATCTCCAAAAGGGGATCAACAAGCCAACTGTGGAGACACTTCTTGAAGGAAGCCGAGTGTTGAAAGAGGCTCAAACATATGCTGAAACTTCAGTGATCATCCGATCAATTCCCATAAAAAAATTGCTTCGCCAGCTTCGGAGGTGCCAGCTTCGCTTCGGCGAAACCACTGTCAGCACAGCAGGGACTCTTCATCATGGGAGATTGGTCATGTAGCAATGTCCACTTTAAGCGCAGAAGCCTATGCAATGTCTAGTTCCCTGGACAAGCTGACGTGGATCCGCTGCATGTGGGGATCCATTGAAGATCCCAGCTTTGCATGGTCCCGACCCGAGACTGCCCTTAAGCAGGAATTTCCTGGACTGATGACTGCTGACTGTAAATCTCTTTAAGACTTACAGTAGTGACCCAAAACGCGGTCCCTAATTGCCAGGAATGGAGAACTACAATAGAAGTCACGCTACTTAAGGAACAGTCCAAAGACCACGCGCAATGCCGATGGATCTCCACTGCCATTAATGCTTGCAGACTGTTTAACCAAGGTTATGGATGCCAACCTCATGAGAACAGCTTTGCAGTTGGGACGCTTCCGTATCTTTGATGAAGATCTAACTCTGAAACAAAATGCTAACAGGAAGTACGGGGTAACCTGGGCAAATGAAAATATGGGAACACAGTCGAATTTTGAAGATAGATGAATGTGATTTCAGAAATCTCCATTTGTCATGTTCCACCATTCGATTGTCTTGGGGACTTCCGATGCGGTAGACAACCGTCTGCGATCGTTGTGAACCTGGTGGCTCAAGGGCCCATTCCACAGGAACTTGGTGAGGAAAAGCGACTGCGGCGTCAGCCATTTGGGTGCATTGGAGTTGCGGACACCTCCTTGGAGATCAAACATCCAGTTGAGGACAACTTCATTTTGAATCTGAGAAAGACCATTCAAATACTTTCATCAATCAATTCACCTTGAGGACAAGGTCTGGCTCAGTGGGCTGCCAGTGTGAAAGGGAGGATCCTACTTCCTTTCACATACGTGTATATATATATATATAATTCTATATATATATTGATAAGATAGAGAAGTACTGCATACCTTATTATCTTACTATAATTGGTAATGTAAATAGAGAAACCCTACGTGCAGAAGCCCATTCTAAGATGGGTGGTTCATCTCCCAGAAGCCCATTTCGCTGAGCTCGCTGACTGGACATCCCACCTTCAAAGCTGCACCTGCCACGCAAAAGTCGTTGATTTCTGTGGGTAACCAGAGAAAATCCCAAGAAAACCCCAAGAAAAACCGTCAAATGGAACCTTCATCCGGCCTAAGGACGACAAATAAGCAGCATTTGAAACAATCTTGACTCGGATGGGGGTTCTTTCTGTGCTAAAAAGTTCTGGTGGTCCAGCGAATTATGCCTATTTTCGGACAAATCCCAAGCCCGATGTTCGCCCAAATGTTGTCCAAATGTCAACGCTGATAAATGGCCAGGTCAACCTTAAGACCACTGTAGATCAACTGTCAACATCCTTTGAATCAGAATTTCTATTGACCTGCTGCCAGAGATGGATTTCACTCAAAGGAACTGGCCAACGACCGGAAACCAATCCAGGACACCACGGAGTTGTCCAATCTTGCGGGAGTCATGGCTTCAAAACTCCACAGATTTCGTTTGGGTATCAGGTCATGAGGAGTATCCCAGGAATTAGATGGTCAATATACGTTTATATAAACCATAGTAAGTATAGATATATCATGATATATACAGTATCACCTATATATATACATATATATGTTTATATAGTAAACATTAATCCATTCCAATCTGTGGTCCCTGGGGCTTCAATTTTGATCCATCGCCGTCCATGGCTATGAAGAAGCCGACCTCGAGGTCCATCACGGGAAGACCGCGACGCGGCGGAGCGGTGAGAGTGTCAACGCCCGCAACGGGGAGTTGGGGTTGAATCTTGCGCCCCTTTTGGGTGGGGTGAAGTTGGTGGCAAGAAAAATCTATGGCAAAATACATTCGATCAATGAATAAGCTTGCAAAAGGGCGTTGTCAGTGGCATATAGTGGCATGGTTTCTGCAATCTCACTGGGTGATGTTGTGTTGTTGCTGCTGCTCTCAGGTGGCTTTGATGTTTGGATCCTACTGAAAGCCTGCAGGTGTCAGTCCAGCAGCCAGATTGTGGGATGTTGCAACTGCAAAAGCAGTGGCAGTCGAGTAGCAAAAACCTGTGTTCAACAATGTCAATCTGCTGACTGTTCATGGTCTCTGAGGTTTTCCACCACTCCATGGATGTCCATATTTCACCATGTTCGAGATCCGAAACTCACCGTAACTCAACATGGTTCTCTGACTCATTGCGGCATGCCGCAAATCGAGGCGCCGGCGCCAAGCGCATCATCTACCCCCCGTTGGTTGAATGGGAAGCGTCCAGTAACCGGAAACCGGCAATGTGGATCCAAGGTCCGAGTTTAGCCAGTCCACGTTTTTACAGGCACAACTCGCCAGTGAGTTTATGGTCTCCGGATAGATTGGGTTACATAATTTACTGGTGCGTTTTACGCAGGGAATTTTTGGGAATGATCCATTTCATCACTAGTAATTTCATCATCCCAGCAACCCCCAGCAACCCATCCATTCCCTGCGTTTAGCACCAGTAAGATAACCAATCATCCGAATTTTACTTGGATTTTCCATCAAAACCATCCAGCCATGGGGAGAGTCCTATGGAAACCCCCATGTCCGTCATGTCCCGTGTCTGTGGTCTCTCCGTTGATGATTTTCCCATGAAATCCCATGAAATCATTGTCAAATCCAGGTTCAAAACTGGTGAAAAAATGCCAAAACTTGTGATGACCGGTAGATCCAGTCATCTTCCATGAATATTCCATGATAACCCAATATGATTCCGGTAAAATGCTGAAAAAAAACTCCCATCGATGTTGGCTATTTTCCTATACTGGTTGGTGGTTGAGCCTACCCCTCTGAAAAATGATGGAGTTCGTCAGTTGGGATGATGACATTCCCAACTGAATGGAAAGTCATAAAATTCATGTTCCAAACCACCAACCAGATCACCATAATATTCCCATTGTTGTTGGTTTATAGCCTATTAAGCACTATGAACCATCACTATTAACATGTTCCATTGGTATATGTTTCCCATTGAAATGGCCTAATATCCCATGATGTTGATCCCTGTGTCGCTTGATGATCAGGCTCCAAGCCCACCCCAAAAACCCCCAGCCGGCGGGTGCGGCACCAGAGTGAAACCTGCAGCGATGTGGGCTCTGGGCACCCCGTACTGTTATGGATGTTGATTCCTACTTAGGGCTTATAAACCAACAATAACTGGTAAAAACGGTCAATACTTAGCTAGGTTGGTTTGTAACTGATGCAACTCTTGGGTTTATGGTATGTTTTTGTCTAGGATTCATGGGGTTTATAAAGTTTATGAACCAACAAATATAACTGGGCGGCACCACCTGGTATGGAGGTTGATCCCAGGCAAACTATGAGGTACACCCAATGATAAATCATCCCATTCATCAACCATGACTGGATGTCATCACAAACATCATGCCTGTCATGGGGATATGCCCAATTTCAGAAACCTCAAACTTGGGGATGATTTATATCTCAATAAATAGTCATTATATATATTCCCTAGAATCATTAGTGATATTTAATACATAATCCTTACTAAGCCCTCTGTGAAATATTATTGGGTGTCCCATATTATGGAATTTAACGCTTTTGACTGCAACAAAAACACATGACTGCAACATGTTAGAATGTTTGATGGAAGCAACAAGAATTGGAGATGTGAGAAACAGTTACATCTACCCTCTGGTAATGACTAACATAACTATGGAAAATCACCAGAGAAATAGTGAATTTTCCCATTAAAAATGGTGATTTTCCATAGTTATGTTAGTTTACCAGAGGGTATATAAGTATACCAAACAAAAACGACAAAAATTGGAGATGTCACCAGCAAACCTGGGAGAATGGCGATGGAAAACTCGAAAATTAATCGCAATTTATGGAAGTCATGGGATCAAGCGGTGCATCCAAACTTCGTTTCTTGTTTCTGTCATACCCGGAAGGTTTTTTTGCAGAGTTTGCTATTGAAGCCATGGCCGAAATCCTTGATTTACCAAGGATGGTGATGTTCCAGTTCGCAAACTGTAAACGTTTACCAGAGGCTGGTGAACCACTCGGGAAACTGCCAAGTGTCTATTTGGAAAACGGCTTTTGGTGCGACAGCGACTCTGAGTCCATCGATTTTTTCCACTACAAAAAACACGGGGAATCTGTTGAACTAACGGCGCACCCGTAAAGGTGGTGATACCCCTTCCACTTCTGAGTCAAACTCCCAAAAAAACAACCCATACCGAGTTGAGACACGAAGTGAAAGCATGAATTCAATAAAGCAAGGGTAATCAAACATAGCAATTGAAAATGCCCTACAAATATAGAAGTCTTAATGATCTTAATGGGAAAATCAACTTCAAAGGATTTTTCCATTGCCATGTTTGATTACCAGAGGGTAGACAGCTACTAAATCATCTAAAACCGACAAAGTCATTGAGAGGTTGCCCAAGTTGGCCAATTACCCTCTGGTAAACTAACAGTTTGCTATGTGAGTTTTCCCAGTAAAAATTGTGATTTTCCATAGCTATGTTAGTTTACCAGAGGGTACAACAGTTGGAGGTGTCCACAAAAGCCAGGCCTTCTGCGTCGACATGATCGCGCGATGGAATCATCACATTGCTACTTTCAGATCGTTCGGCCGGTGACCAGGTTGACCAGTTGGCTCAAGCCCGCTGAACATGAGTCACTTGGGATGATCTGACATGGACTGGTTGGTGGTGCAATAACCATCTTGAAACATAGGAAAGTCAATGGGAAGGATGACATCCCATATATTATGGAAACTCCCATCGATGTTGGCTATTTTCCTATACTGGTTGGTGGTTGACCTACCCCCTCTGAAAAATGATGGAGTTCGTCAGTTGGGATGATGACATTCCCAATATATGGAAAAATAAAATTCATGTTCCAAACCACCAACCAGAAAATGAAGGATCAGAATGTGACACAACAAAAGTGACCAGTGGGGCTGGGGGCGTCTCAGACCTATGGGGCTGGTGTGTTTGGGCCTCTGCGCAAAGGATTCTGCGCTGACGATACATCGATACATTGTTCACGACAAATCCCCAAAGGATCCTTTCGAATGAAAGCCCATTAAACAGAGCCACCAGGAAGCAATTTCGGAAGGGCAGCACTTTCTTGGTCAGACACTGGATACTACTCCTTCACAGCCCTTCTTCAACGTGTTTGAAGGCTAGAATCGGCTCCAAAATCCCATGGTTCATGTGCAAATGATCAACCAACTCAGTCCCCAGACAGGAAACCCACTATTCTCAACTGGCGACCCATGGCGAACCCCAAAAAAATGTCTTTTTTTTTGGGTCGAGTCAGCAGTAAATCCACTAATCTCTACGAAAATGTGTGGAAATCATTGGGATGAATCCGTGCTTGATACGGTATAAACATGGTGAGTTCATCCCGAGAAGTTGGGAGATTTTTCGGCCTATGATGCATATGGGCCTATGGGTATACACCCACTTAGTTCACCGGAGCATTTCCACGTGGGCCACATAAGCGCTTTTTGGCCAGCAGCACACGGCGGCGCCAAAGTTCGGTGCACCAGATTTGCATGGAAGTGTTCCACATGCGTTCTAGGCTCCAGGACCAGAAAAATCGTGGTTCTTTGCCACGTACTCGCACTATCCCATACTTGCTGCCTTCGCCTCATGTCCCACTAGCTGCAGTTGCATTCTGCTGCCGCAGGGACACTGCTTGGGCGGCAAGCGGAGTGTCCAACTGCGAAGTGTCAGAAGGTCTGCGCATTGAAAATGTCATCCATTTTCGGAACACGAAAGATTGAAAACAGCGAGAGCTTGACAAGGCTGCCACCTTTCAGATTGAGGCTTATAGCAGCCTTGTTCCAACAGCTCTCGCAGGCCGAAGAACTTCATATGGCAGTAGCTAGTGCGCAACCGGAAATGCCGAGTTGACCGTTTTGTTTCCAGCAACAACCACCAAGATGTCCGTGTTCAAGAATCCTCGGGCGGTCACAGAAACACTCCATTGATCGTTGGATACTGGTTAAATGATATAGCAACCCCCAAATAAATGGAATGCTATGATATAAGAATCCACTATCTAGATGACATAGAAAAAATGATATAATAAATCAAAATGATATAGCTATCTCCAAGTAAATCCCTATGATGATTTACTTGTCTATCTTTCTTGGGGTGATTGTCAAAATGCAAAGCGCCGGGCAACGCTCGTCATGAGAAAACGTATAGTGACGGACATATACTTAGAACATCATTTTTTCCCAAAATTTCGGAACCTTTTCTTAGAACATCAAAACAACTACACTTAGAACATCAGAAATGTTTTAAGTACGCACTTAGAACATCAGAAAAACAGATACTTAGAACATCTCCTTTGATTTTTTGCATACTTAGAACATTAAACACACATATACTTAGAACATGTCCTGTTACTTTGGTAAATCTGCATATATCCACACAAATACCTTGGTGAACACCATACTTAGAACACTTTCTCCCCTCACTGCTGCAGCATTCTATACCTTTTCTTCGGGAACAATATCCCAAGCAGTCTTCGCTGCAATGGGAAGGTCTCTAGTAACTCTAGTATATAATTTGTGGGTTTCCTACAGGAGGTAGTCAAAAAGCATAGGTTTCAATACTAAAATGAGCTAAAATGAATTATGTATAATTTTGAACATATATGTATGGTTCCCATTGGTTCCCCACTGGGATGTTCTAAGTATAGCTTGGAAATGTTCTAAGTATAGGTTTTGGGTATGTTCTAACGACTTAATACTTAGAACATCCCCGCTGTGACGGTTTTCAGATGTTTTTTTCCAAATGATGTTCTAAGTATTTGTCCGTCGCTATAATTGTTGTTCACCTAGCCTATACCCCTTCAGTAATCAAACATCGCAATGGAAAATTGCCTTATTGAGTTAGATGACCCTCCCCAGCCAAAAACCCGCATTGAGTTCCCGGATTTCAGACTACATCCCTCGAAAAATCTCGAAATGCTCAGCTCTTGGACAGTTCCCTCATCCCTTTGACAACCGCAGCCATCAGAAAATATCTGTGGCTCCAATTAGTCGAACCATTTGGATGGTATCCAAGGGAAAAAAGTCAACGGACTCTGATTCCCGGAATCCTCCGGATCGCCAAGTGACAAGCAGGTTTTTTAAGGCCGCAAAGTCGTCATGGAACAGAAATCGACGTTTGGATCCATGGTTTTTCGTGGGGCGCTGAAGCATCGAAAACCATCGAAAACGCCAGCGCGGCGCTTCGCCACTCAGTCTGGGTCGAAAAAATTTCGAGCTATCCTGGGCTGTGTTTGGCTCAAAAAATCGGCCATATCTGTTGAGTCGGGATGGAAAATCAAAAGATCCGGAGCAACAAAAAGCACAGCCATTCGGCAAGCGTCGCCAATTATGCCAATCATCCAGAAAGATATTTGGGGCAAAAAATAGCCCTCAATCCAAAGGTGTACCATCATTTTCCCCATCTTTTTATGCCATTTTTGGTGGAGTGTCCCCATTAGAGGCACAGCCATTTTCAACATTTTTCAACCACCGACCAGACTCCGCAGCTCGACAGTTGGTCCCACAGATTCATCTCATGAAACTGGGCGGCGGCCGTCAGGAAATGTGCTGTGACCTCGTGGCAGTGAAAAAAAACCGATGGGGAACAACCGCAGGGTGTAGCGAAAATGGGAACCCCTGACCTAGGTTTTTCATGGGAAAAATCCACCATAAATGGAGGTTTATAGCTGGGACATCACATATCAGAAATTGGATGGTAGAAGTGGAGCTTTCTGAAGCCAAATTGGATGGTAACCCCCCAATTTTCATCCAGTCCTCATGGATGACCATGACTTGTGTATTGAAACAACCATGGTGACTTGTATCAGGAATCCTCAAGTCGACAAAATCTCTAGTTGATTAGCTTTTTAAGATTTTTCGTTCAATCTCAAGGTCTCAAGGACTGACATCTACTGACTCATCAAACTTGGGTGGCGACCCCCAAAAAAGTGCCAATCGCTGCTTAAAACCTAATTTCTGCATGGGGGCTTGACATTGAACATGTGAATTGGTGTGCAAAAAAAACTATTGTGTGCCATAAATTGGGGATTAATCCTCCAGCCATGGGGTTGGCTAAAAATATGGTGCCCCTGAAATTAAATCCATTGGGTATGTCTAAGTATACCCCCAAGTCTGGCCATTTAAAATCATGTAAATAGGGAAAATTCTAATCAATGTCATCAAACGGTCCCAATGGGCAACAGACATTGATACATTGATCAATAGGTAAATACCGTTCTATAATACTATTAATAGTATAATACCTGATGATACATTGTATCCCAATAATCCATGATCAATAATAATCCAATTATCATGGATCAATTTACTGATAAATACATTGATCATGGATTATCTTCTGATTATGATTAATAATCCATGATCAATAGGTAAATCCTCTACAACTGGGCAATTTTCAGAAGAAAATGTCTGGAGAAAAATTCGGCAGTTCTGAGGCCCCAGCCCAAAAGGGCGAGTAGCCACCGGTATAGCCTGAAACCCCACGTCTCGTGTCCCTAGACCTAGTCTTCAGAATCCCTGAGAAATGGTTGGAATTGGAGAACTACCATGATTTTTTCTGGTTGTTTGGGGGGGTTGCAGGTGTGGCTTTTCCAGATGTTGCTTTTATCGGATGGGTTTGACTGGATTGTTCACAGGTGAATTTTCACGAAATCATCCAACTCAGGGACGCATCTTGATGGTTGAGCCAGCTATCATCATCCCAAAATATGGGAAAATCAACATCTGGGGATGGGTCAATTTTTTAAGCCCAGTGGAACCATGGCACCACAGATTGGAATGGATTAATATGATTAATGTTTAGTATTAACCATTTACTCTCTGGTAAACATACAAAAAACTATGGAAAATCACCATGTTGAATGGGAAGACTCACTATTTCAATGGCCATTTTCAAGTTCGCAAACTGTTGACATAACCAGAGGGTATAATTATGTGGGTGCCCAATGACTTGACGACTTGACCCATATGGTTTTGCCAGAAAACGAGGTAACCCATTCTATCCACTGGTATACTTATTGCTATTAGGGGGCATTAGGGGTTATACCGGTATACTATGATTTTCAAACACACCCAAATGTCATATTGTTGGTTAATGTTGGTTACATATCCCCTATAGCATCAAATGATGCATATATAACATATATATACCCTGCAAAGCAGTCAGATCCCCGAGTTTATGATTATCGTGTTGCTCGAAAAAAAACTCATCGTTGATCTTCGATCCCGATCTTCTTGCTGCTTAGATATGGAGGTTTCCATAGTCATGGTGATACCCCAATAGCTGGATGGTGTGTGGATAAATCCAAAAAACAAATGGATTATTTTTCAGGGTACCCCCATTTTAGGAAACCACCATATGGTTCATGGAAGTTTCCCACAACACGGTGGTAACCCCCAGTTGTCCATCCATTTTAAAAGGATGTTCCATTATAAACCATCCAGCTATTGGGGTACCCCCGTTCTGTGTGCTCTTCTGGCTGGTAGCGGTCACACCGTGAAAATCACGATTTTTGACCGCGAAAAGTCGAAAAGTCGAAAAGTCGAAAAGTCGAAAAGTTCACATTCCAGGAGATTTCTGCTCGAAAAGTCGAAAAATTCGAAAAATTCGAAAAGTTCGAAAAGTCGAAAAGTCAAAAAAATCAAAAAAATCGAAAAGTCGAAAACTTTTTGACTTTTTGAATTTTTGTTTTTTTGCCAAAATTTTCCCTGGCAGAGTGGTAAACCGCGTGGGGTTTTGGAGGCATTGGAGCACAGGCAGTATCCACACGCACAGGGTTTTTTATTGTTGTTTGGTTGCTCTTTCCTGGTCGAATTTTTGGTTACTTTCCAGGGGAGCAGGAAACCTGCAATCAATGTATAAGGATTAGATTTTGTGTTGCTCATTTACTGGGTTTCTTTATTTTTGTGTGTTGATTTTGTGGGTTTTTGAAAGCTGGATACTGAAAACCCACAAAACTGCTGAACAGGTATTTGGCTCAGGGCCACCAGGGGGACGCATCAGAGATATTATCTCTTGTGTAAATTTGAAAGGAAACACCGTAGTGTTGCCTACCATCAAACAATGCTTTGATATGAGCCATGCTTATATAATTTAAAACATGGTAGTCACTGCGCTATTCTACACTCACAAAACATATTGCAGGAAAATTATGTGCATTTCATCTTTTGGCGACCTGTTGTGCTGACAATGGGCCTCCTTCAAGCTGCTTCATCTAAGAAAATGCTGAACCAGTCAAATTTGCAGGGTGGGATGATCCTGGGTTAGAGAGTTTTCCCACTTGGGGTTAGGGGTCATAATCCAATTGCCATCCTGTAAAAACACATGTCGTATTATGGTGTAATTGTTTAAACATGTGATATTCGTTGATATTCTGTTGTAATGTACTGTGCCGATATAAATATAAATATATATATAACAATATTGTCGCATGCATATAGATATGTACATACATGCACACACACAGATATATATATACCATACCATACCATATCCGTGGGTGGTATCGCACCTACAACTACTAACTAGGAGCACGGCCTCTAGAAGGCCGTGAGTTTTTTGTGATCAACGGGGTATCATGGATCATATTTGATGTGCTCGTGCAAATTGGAATTTGTTTGATGTGATATTTAAGGCCGTTAACCCCTTATTCTGGTGCAGTTTTTCAAAAACATGCATTTCGCCTAGACGAAACTAGCATTTTTGCGTTTCTTTGCCAATTCTGAAACTAATTCGACGTGACATGTTTTGCATCATTTTGACGCACGAATGGAAAGTTCAAGAGCACCTACAGTAGCGTAGCATGACGCATGAGTGGAAACTTCAAGAGAACTTACAAGCCTAGCATGACGCATGCATGGAAAGTTCAAGAGAACTTACAGTAGCGTAGCATGACGCATGAATGGAAAGTTCAAGAGAACTTACAGTAGCGTAGCATGACGTATGCATGGAGAGTTCAAGAGAACTTACAGTAGCGTAGCATGACGTATGCATGGAAAGTTCCAGAAAACTTACAGTAGCGTAGCATGATGCATGAATGAAAAGTTCAAGAGTACTTACAGTAGCGTAGCATGACGCATGAATGGAAAGCTCCAGGGTACTTACAGTAGCGTAGCATGACGCATAAATGGAAAGTTCAAGAGAACTTACAGTAGCGTAGCATGACATACGCATGGAAAGTTCAAGAGAACTTATAGTAGCCTAGCATGACGCATGAGTGGAAAGTTCAAGAGAACTTACAGTAGAGTAGCATGACGCATGAGTGGAAAGTTCAAGAGAACTGATAGTAGCGTAGCATGACGTACGCATGCAAAGTTCAAGAGAACTTTCAGTAGCGTAGCATGACATATGCGTGGAAAGTTCCAGAAAACTTACAGTATAGCATGACGCATGAATGGAAAGGTCAAGAGTACTTACAGTAGCGTAGCATGACGCATCAATGGAAAGTTCAAGAGTACTTACAGTAGCGTGGCGTGACGCATCAATGGAAAGCTCAAGAGTACTTACAGTAGGGTAGCATGACGCATAAATGGAAAGTTCAAGAGAACTTACAGTAGCGTAGCATGACATATGCATGGAAAGTTCAAGAGAACTTATAGTAGCCTAGCATGACGCATGAGTGGAAAGTTCAAGAGAACTTACAGTAGCATAGCATGACATATGCGTGGAAAGTTCAAGAGAACTTTCAGTAGCGTGGCATTAGGCATGAGCGGAAAGTTCAAGAGAACTTACAGTAGCGTAGCATGAGGCATGAATGGAAAGTTCAGGAGAACTTACAGTAGCGTAGCATGACGTATGCGTGGAAAGTTCAAGAGAAATTTCAGTAGCGTGGCAAAAAAAGAATAACAAAATATATAGCAGTCCGCTGATCTTGCTTGGACATGACATGCGCAATGCACTTCATATTCAACAAAACTGGACTTTGAAAGTCATGTATGCGTTCTTGATAAAATAATAACAATGAATAAGGAACAGCTGCATAGTTCTGAGTTGTCATGATACTGATAGTTTATATATTAATCTATATATATATTGACTAGTATTAAAAAATATATCATATATTTCAAAACATGATATAAAATAGTATAAAATAATTTATTTTAATATAATATAATACAATACAATATAATATAATATGATATTAATATAATATAACAAAAAAAAATAAAATATAATATAGTAAATATTATATAATATATTTTGAAATAATATATAATTTTAAAAAAAAATATACTTTAATATAGTACAAGAAAATATAATTTACTTTTTAAAAAATAATACATTACATAATATTATTTTTAAAAAAATACAAGATCCTATAAAATATAAAATAAAATAATATAGCATAGTATAATATAATATGGTAAAATATCATCTGATACTATATAATATAATACCATAGGTAAAATATGTTTATACATAATTCATTTTTGTTATAATGCAATATAAAATAATGCAATATAACATAACATCATGGGATGTCATATAGAATGATATGGTATTGTGATGTGTTGTGTGTGGTGGAAAAATATTTCATAATGTAGCATAATGCAACTTAATGTCAAATTTTATAAAATAACATGGTATAGTATTATATGTGTAGCCTTACCGGGGATATTATTACTTCATTTGCACATCCATTTAACAACTACCCATCTCAGCCCAAATCGATGCGGCCATCTTCCTGTGCTGGGCTTCAAACAGCAGGTATGGTTTGGCGTCTATCAATGCATTTGCGCGAATCGGTGAACAACTATTTTTGCGGGTTTCTGGCTAGGCATTTTCGCGACCAAAAAAGCCTGTACCTCGCTTGCCTTCTGGTTGAGGATAGATGATAAGACAGGAACCCTTGCGTATCCAGTTTGGTGTATTGTTTGGGTGGTTCAAACGCAACTTTTCGCTGAAAACTCCAACCGTGGTAGAAAAGTTTCACCCGAAAAGTCGAAAAGTCGAAAAGTTCACATTCCAGGAGATTTCTGCTCGAAAAAATCGAAAAGTCGAAAAGTCGAAAAATTCGAAAAATTCGAAAAGTCGAAAAATTCGAAGTCGAAAAGTCGAAAAGTTCACATTCCAGGAGATTTCTGCTCGAAAAGTCGAAAAAATTGAAAAAATCGAAAAATCCGAAAAGTCGAAAAATCGAAAAGTTCACATTCCAAAATACATTCCAAGAGATTTCTGCTCGAAAAGTCGAAAAAATCGAAAAATTCGAAAAGTCGAAAAGTCGAAAACTTTTTGACTTTTTGACTTTTTGCGAAAAGTTTTGCAATTTTCGCGCTGTGCGATTACCGGCGAGAGGAGCGCTTAGCGTGACTATGGAACCCCCCAAATGGCTATGAGAAATCTGGATCAGTGATAAGACAATGGTGAACATGATCTGGATACTAAGATAATGGAACATCATTTTGAAATGATCTATATCCATATACTATATATAATATATCTATATACTAAGATAATGGAACATCATTTTGCGTAAACTTCATGAAACTTCCGTTTTGCTGTCCGCACACCTCCTCGGAAACTCATGGGGTCCGAGAGCTTCCCGCGCATGGCGAAATTGGTCTGCTGAATCTGCTCGCCCTGACTGCCTTAGATCGGTTGATAGCCCTCGTTAGCAAGTCCCATAAGTGGGTCTGTCTGAAAATGAGGTATACCTTACACATGGAAATTTAATAGGGAAAAGGATCGTCAACAAGCGGATTTAGAGGTCGAATATTCTCACACAAACCCAAATGGTGTGTTGTCCAATGTAAAATTGGGTTTCGAATATGGTTCGTAAACAGTTTCTAAGTTGGGAAAACTCTGACGAAAAAAATGCAAGAGGACCCTGCAAAATTTTCCCTCAAACCAGATCTCGGAGTTTGTGGACATGGGTTTTGTGAGGACAATTGCCCGAACTTCTTCCTTAAAAAGCCCTGCAACATCTCGCCAAATACCCACAGGGAAAAAAATAAACAAACAGTCGGAATGAGGATAACTCATAACGCGCTAAGTAATAGGTTCTAACCAATGGTTAGACCTGACCTTTTGTGGAATCCATAAGCCCCATCCAAATTTAAAATCAAGGACATAAAAACAAACGAAATCACAAAACAAACAGACTACCAAAAAACAAGACAAAAAAATCAAATCCTGTTGTTTTTTCCGTCACGTTTCCTGACCTTTTTGTGATGGTTTGTTTTGTTGATTTTTCATAGTTTGTGTTTTTAACCCTCCCCTGTCCTTCACGCCCTTGAACTTATTACACGTCATATGTCTAAGATGCACTGCTACTTTTGCAAACATTCTTCCGGAGTCTTTCAGTCTGGGTTTGATGCAATAGCTGAGTCTTGTTGGTCACAGGTTTTCCTTTTTTTTGCAGCTGAAACTCCCCCATCTGCGACCTGGAAGGTTAAGATATTGGCCCCGGATCCCGTTTCCCAACTCCGTTTCGTTGGTGATCTACATCTTCTTCTCTCGACTGTCCGAATGACATGTTCTTGTGTCTTCATGAAGGTCAAACCCCAACAAGAAAGCCTCGTGAAAAGAGAAGCCGTCGGAAATATATGCTAGTACTCTCTGGCAAACAAATATGGTAATGGGAACACGTGTAATCGTGAACGACCAGCAAAAAAGAATGTCCAGCTGGGTATTGTGTTGCTGTACAGGCTGAAAATCACGGAAATTTCAACGAACTAGACGGCGGATGGCCCGAGAGCGTAGAGGAGCAGGGTCTTCTCTTGTTAGTATGGAGACACCATATTACAAAACAATATATTAAAGATGTGTTATAGGCAGACGAGAAGAGTAGTATCAAGACAATATAGCACAAGTACAAGACAAAAGTTTGCATCGCAAACACTTTTACATACAGACGCTTTTACACACAGAAGCTTTTACACAAACGCTTTTACACACAAAAGCTTTTACACACAGAAGCTTTTACACACAGAAGCTTTTACACACAGACGCTTTTACACACAGAAGCTTTTACACACAGACGCTTTTATACACAGAGGCTTTTACACACAGAAACTTTTACACACAGACGCTTTTACACGCAGACGCTTTTACACACAGCACGTTTTTACACACAGAAGCTTTTACACACAGACGCTTTTACACACAGAGGCTTTTACACACAGAAACTTTTACACACAGAAACTTTTACACACAGACGCTTTTACACGCAGACGCTTTTACACACAGACGCTTTTACACACAGACGCTTTTACACGCAGAAGCTTTTACACACAGAAGCTTTTACAGACAGGCGCTTTTACACACAGAACCTTTTACACACAGACCCTTTTACACACAGAAGCTTTTACACACAGACGCTTTTACACACAAAAGCTTTTACATTTTACATACTTCGCCGGATAACATGGAAATCGCGATTTTTCCTCAGTTTTTGGCGATCGTGCTTCCCTCTTCTTGCAATGATGAAGTGACCTCTGTGCACAGCTGCGAAAATAGTCTCTGTATGCTCAATCATGTTGTCATGTGAATGACATGGTTCGAAATAGAATTTATGGACACATACTTCTCAGAAACTGCAGTTTTTGAGACGCGCCCTTCATTTTGAGAACCTCAGTCCCTTTTTGAGACACCCAGATCAGGTCCTTTCGACATCAGAGTGCGGGCGCTCAGAACATGTTGGACACCGATTTTTTCAAACATAAGTTTGTGACATTCTAGGTCATCATGGAATGTTTGTTTCCACATGCCAGCTGCAAAGTTTAGATTCAATGTAAATGTTCAATTATGCATGTTTCTGCTGCCTGTCAGTGTTGCCATATAGATTGCCCTACATTTTATGAGCACTGTTGTCCTGGAATCCAGGACCCAAAGAGAATGTTCAAATGGATGCTAGATAGATAGGATTGCAGTTTCAGCACATGAAAATGAAAAATAACAAGTTTTATTATACATTTGTTTACAAATCACTGTTCACCAATCCAAGTTTTGCTGAAATTTGTTCAAAAGCAGTTCAACTTGCATGATGCCAACATGTGCTTGATGCCCAACATTGTGCATGATGTCAACTGTCCACCGTTTGGCTGAGTGCTAGAGCCAACTTGAATTCAGGAAAGCAGCACGTGGAAATCATGGCACAGTTGGAAGGACAACAGCGGAAACTGACATGTAGCTTTAGCTATGATATTCTCAGTAGAAAGATGAACTCATTTAGTACAAACATGGCCAGAAACAAATATTCCAACATACAGCATCAAGTAGACAAGTTTAATCTATATCAAACTGTTGCCATCAAACAACAAACTCTGCTATTCATGAACATGACAGGCCGAGGTCCAGGCTGCAGTAGCATCAGCAGCGGCTTTATCTCCTTCAGCCGGAGACATTGGACCACTGGCTATGTTTTGGCCTTGTGTGATAATCTGCTTTGACATGTGCTAAAGAAGTACACCTGTTCTTTTTAAACAAACCCAGAGCTGCATTCCTATTCATCCATGTATTCATTCATTGAGTAGTATGGAATGAACTTGCTTTAATACATTATATATATTATATGTCAATAATTTATGAAAATATCAATATTTCTGACAAAGAGAGTTGAACAAGAAAAAATCTTGTGACATTTGCCCTTTGGCTGCTTCCAGTGCCATTTTTCACAGCCGAGGCGATGCGAGAGCGGCATCGAGAGCGGAGGCAGCAGCACTCACCAGAGCAGCACCTCATTGCACAATGACTCTGATATCAACTTTCATCCTAAGGCATCCTGTGATTCCAAAGCGTTCAAAATGCAGGTACTAAAGTAAACCATTACTCCAAATCAAAGTGTTATTATAGGCCTTGAGAGCATGATGTTACCTTGGTCACAATGTTGTAAAAATTGATCTCATGTCTTGAAGTCAGAATTATGATTGACAACAGATACACATATGAACAATCACCAAAGCCATTGTTTGCTGCGAATGACAAAGATAGAGAAAAGCCGTCCAACTACTCCCATGTCCAAGGCACATCAGGAGTAGTTTTCAACTAGCAATCAGCACAGCCCTGGATGGCAGATGGGAGGTATCATGTTCAAGTGGGCCCCATTCCATGACTTGTCTAATTCCAGTATCTTGAAAAATATAAGTCCTGGTGACATATATTGGCCAGACCCAACCCCATGCCCTCTCCTGAAATCCTCCCAGTGGGTGTTCAGGATGCCTCTCAGGTACCTGACAAGGTTGGGGATATGAAACATTTTAATGAAACATTTTATGGAAAAGTGCTACTAGTTGCCAAATGTGAATCCCACCAGTGTAAAGACAAGTGACGAAAATGAGCGCACATCAACGCAGCTCTCTGAGAGGCATGGATTGCGCAGCTCTTTGACTTGGTCAACCTCAAAGAATAGCAGGTCCAAGGTTTCAATGCAGTTTGGAACACATGACTGAAGTCAAAAAAATGGGAACCTAACATCAGTGAATCTGAAGAGAAATATGTGCAGACAAGTGACAGCATGATGCCAGGAACACTCATTGTAGAAGGAGTAGAGGATGCATGCCAGGGCCGCACTTCGGTTTTTGCCCCGCCTGCAGTGAACAATCACCGGTCTTTCATTCGACCGGTGATTGTTCACCCACACCAATGCCGATCTCAGCCTTAGATAACAAGAATTCTAGGTGGATACAAATGGACAATAAAGTATTATCTATACAGTTTTCCTGGTTGACCAAAGTTTCTGTTGACTGTATAATGTGTTATAATCAATTGCCCAATGGAAAATAAATATGTTTACCTTGACTCCCACCCTGCAATTAGTCCAGCTGAGCCACGCTTGGGCCAAAGAGCCTCTGTTCCACTTGAACTGGATGTTCAGAGACCGGAATGGAAGGCCCTGCCGCGCTGCTATCTGTTGGCATTGCTGTGACGTCCTTAGTACCAGCAGTAATCCCAGGTGATCTTCTATAAGACAAACCATAGGACCAAGGACTCGCATGTGCATGAAAATGTTTAACAGCAACACCACCAAACCAATATATAAACTACAAAAAGGATCACAACAACAGAAACAACTATGACATCAACAACAGGAGCCAAAGCTGTCCTGGAAACCAGGACTGACAACAACAAGGATGCCAACAATAAACCAAACCAATACAGGAACTACAAGAATTACAACAACAAAAACAACCATGACACCAACAACATAAAGCTGTCCTGGAAACCAGGACTGACAACAACAAGAACAGCAACAACAAACAACATATAAAACCATCTTAATGAGAACAACAACAACAACAACAACAACAACAACATCAACAACAACAACAACAACAATAGGAACAGGAACAGGAACAACAACCACAACTACAAGGACAACAAGAATGACAACCACATCAAGATAAACTTGTCAAATATCAAAAATATAAGTGCAAACAAAAAGGTAAGATTGTAGTCTAGGATTCCAGGATCACAAGCCAAACCCACAAACAGCAGGTATGATGATGGTAATGAGGATTTCTTTGAGGCATAATTCTGAATGCAGGACAAAATTCCATTGGCCATCTATTCCCAGACAGCACAGGATGGCCGCATCTCTGAGATCAGAGAAGGGCGGCACGCCCGACAAGTAGATGCCGGGATGGATCTCTGTCCTTAGAACCAACCAGGGAGAGTTAGCTGAATGATAAATATGTCGGACAATCACCGATCAATGGCGATGTTTGTGATGACAAAGCTGTGGCAACATTTCATACACACACATTGGGCACTTGGACTACATTGCGGTGCCCAATGTAACACTGATGGACAGGTTTAGATTTATAGTGATGCCAAAAATACATGGGGTTGAAGCTCTCAGCCAAGGTTCATGATCTGGCCATTGACATCCCTCATCTCTCGCAGCAGGGGCTCTGCCGGTCTCTTCCTCCCCTCAGGACTTCACATACCCAAAAAAACAATACTGTTCTAATAATTCGAAAACATTGAGGACAATACTCTTGTGAACTGAGCATGTGCAAAGAAAGGTTTGATGATGTTCCATATGTTTGTGACAAACCTCCACATACGTTTTTTGTAAAGAAAGGATTCTCTGACAGGCATTCGTTTTGGTGCAATGCTTCTTTCTGCAACCAATAATCTGGTTATGTGCATTGCATATCTTTGTACATCCTTGCATATCTTTGTACATCATTAGACTGGATCCTAATGATAAATAGTGAAAGCAATAGAATGAAACTCATCATGTCATTTGTGGATTACAACACATGCAGTGTTGTTTCCATGCAGTCTGAGATTCTTGGATCTCTCGTCCAGGCATCGCTTTGGGACGAATTGGCATTGCTTTGGGACGAATTGGCATTGCCTTTGCCTGGGTGGCCGAATTTACAAACAATAACCTTGCTATATATTTGCATTGCATGCCTTTGTATGTACATTCCATGCAAGTTTGTACATTATAAACCGACATACCTACATACTTGTACTCAATGATGTTTTCTCATACATGGAAGACCTACATTGATCAGTCACAGGCCCGTGACCCCAAATAACCATTGTCGAGAAACTGCTGGTGCCGATGGAGAAGAAGCTGCAGCCAGGTCCTGGATTCCAGGCACAGGGCAAAGTTAGTTTTCTTCAAATGTGGACTGTCAGATGCCATGTGTGTTTGATCTAATTAGTGTTATTCAAGTCCATGTTTGTGAATCTGTTTAAGGCCAAGCAACCGCAGTCACCACCTGCGAAGTTTCATCCACTTCCTGAGACAGCACAACATCTTCAGTCAGCAGGTTGAATGTACACATGCAAACTGCAACTTTCAAGCAAACTGCAACTTTCAAGCAAACTGCAACCTTCCCACAAATCATGCAAACCCATGTGGAAATATTCATACACACATGCATGCGTGTACACTAAATAAATTTTATTTTTTCATCCACATGAAAGTCATTTCTCATACATGGAAGACTTGCATTGATCAGTCAACAGACCGATGGCCCCAAATGACCATTGTCGAGGAACTGTGGCTTCTGGACCAGAATGTGCTGCTTCAGCTTCAGCTACAGCCATGTCCTGGATTCCAGGACATGCATATACAGGCACAGGGCAAAGTTAGTTTTCCTTCAAATGTGGACTGTCAGATGCCATGTGTTTGATCTAATTAGTGTTATTCAAGTCCATGTTTGTAAATCTCGTTTCGTGCGAAAGGGTTGCGTTTCGTGCCGTCTCGTTGGCACTGCCCCTGCCCCCCACCTTCAAGAGAGAAATAGAAAAGAAGGAGAGGGCAAGAGGGCAAGAGGGCAAGAGGGCAAGAGGGCAAAAGGGCAAGAGGGCAAGAGGAGAAGATGTGAAGATGAGAAGATGTGAAGATGAGAAGATGTGAAGATGAGCAGATGAGAAGATGAGAAGATGTGAAGATGAGCAGATGAGAAGATGAGAAGATGTGAAGATGAGAAGATGTGAAGATGAGAAGATGTGAAGATGAGAAGATGTGAAGATGAGAAGATGTGAAGATGAGCAGATGTGAAGATGAGAAGATGTGAAGATGAGCAGATGCGAAGATGAGCAGATGAGAAGATGAGAAGATGTGAAGATGAGCAGATGAGAAGATCTGAGGATGAGAAGATGTGAAGATGTGAAGATGAGAAGATGTGAAGATGAGAAGATGTGAAGATGTGAAGATGAGAAGATGCGAAGAGGAGAAGATGTGAGGATGAGAAGATGTGAAGATGAGAAGATGTGAAGATGAGAAGATGTGAGGATGAGAAGATGTGAAGATGAGAAGATGTGAAGATGAGAAGATGTGAAGATGAGAAGATGTGAAGATGAGAAGATGTGAGGATGAGAATATGTGAAGATGAGAAGATGTGAAGATGAGCAGATGAGAAGATCTGAGGATGAGAAGATGTGAAGATGTGAAGATGAGAAGATGCAAAGAGGAGAAGATGTGAAGATGAGAAGATGTGAAGATGAGAAGATGTGAAGATGTGAAGATGAGAAGATGCGAAGAGGAGAAGATGTGAGGATGAGAGGATGTGAAGATGAGAAGATGTGAAGATGAGAAGATGTGAAGATGAGAAGATGTGAAGATGTGAAGATGTGAGGATGAGAAGATGTGAAGATGAGAAGATGTGAAGATGAGACGATGAGAAGATGTGAAGATGAGAAGATGTTTTACAGACCCCCACTATTGGAAGAACCCTGCGCTCAGACGCTCTCGGGAAAAAAGAAATGAACAAAAATAGAGAGAGAGAGAGAGCAAGTCCATTTTTTCTGACGTTTTGTACTTATTTGTTCGTAGTTCTTTCTGAGTTGTTCCATGTTTTGCACATTTTGTGTTTTTTTGACACCCTTTTCCTTCCCTTCCTCTCCTTCCCTGCCTTCCTGCCCCCTTCCCCGTGCTACTGCACTTTTCTGACGTTTGTGTTGGCCTTCAAGTCTCTGTGTGGGCCTTTGGACTTATGACTCCGGAATCTGAATCGAAAGGTTGAACTCTTTGGAGCTTGATCGTTAAGACAGAAACTTGCGAGAAGAAATGAGTGGCTGAATTTTCTACCGCGGTTGGTTGATGATTATAGTACCCTCTGGTAAACAAACATAGCTATTGAAAATGGCCATTTATAGTGGATTTTTCCATGAAATATGGTGATGTTCCATAGTTATGTTAGTTTACCAGATGGTAATTTAAGGGCTACTTTAACCACAAAAATATGGGGATCTCAGTGGACGATCTTTGAGGTTTTACCGCTGTCTTTGAAGGCTCACAAAGCGTGGTTTTTGGGGGCAGTCTTTGAGGGCTCATTCCCTTGTCCAAATTTTGGGCACCTGAAAAGAAGTTGAGTTTCCAGAATATCTACCCTCTGGTAAACGTTTACATAACTATGGAAAATCACCATTTTTAATGGAAAATCCACTATAAATGGCCATTTCCCATAGTTATGTTAGTTTACCAGAGGGTATCACTTTGCATGTCTTGAAGGCATTCGAAATTTAGCGATAAAGAATATCACTATCCCATCCCATTCTACTGGTTGGAGGTATCCAGTTATGGGTCATATCCCCAACCAGGTAGTACTGTAGAACCCACTATTTCGTAACTAATCAACAAGGGTGTAACTTGAATTGCCAGCCACCAGGCCAATATGAAATCTACATCCAGGTCGCCGTCTTTGTCAATGAGCTGCCCACAACTTCGATACCTTTGTCGATGTCTCATGCAGGGACCGTATGATCCATGGCCCATTAAGTTGATCCACGGATGGGACCTATTGAAAAATAGGGAAAAACTACAGCTGTCTGAAACAATCTGCGGACTACTTGCATTGTTAGTGACCTAAATTGATATTCTGTTGAAAAACGATGTTTGTTTGTTGCAAAACGTGCCCAATTTGGCTGTTCATTGGAAAATGAAACGGGCAAAAAAAGAGGCATTCAAAACCTCTAGAACATTCTAGAACTAGTTTTCCCATTTCAATCATTTCATTTACAGGGAACTTCCCAGCTAGTCATGTGGCATGGGATCCTTGGTGTCGGTGTTTTAGGGGAAACAATTACCCTCTGGTTATGTCAAAATAGCTATTGAAAATGGCCATAGAAATAGTGGATTTTCCCATGAAAAATGGTGGATCTTTCCATAGCCATGTTAAATTACCAGAGGGTAGCTGGTATACAAATCCCTATCATGGGCTTGCTGAAAAGGCTTGCAACTCTTGTTCGTTCACTGTTCGTTCATCCCGCTTCTGGCGTGCTTCCTGGTCCAGAAGTCACGAAAGCCGTCACATCATTCAGTTTTTTGCCCAAAAAAAAACTAAAACCTCACAACCCAATGATATGATGTATGTCTAAAAATGTGGACAAAAAACTGCAGTATACCAAGATGTGGTATTTTTGTATAGCCCCAAATTGCCTTTCTCCATCCTTTGAATTCGGAAAGGCTGTGGTCAGACCAGCTCCATGGCTTGGAGAATCTCCCAGCAATGGTTCTATCACGTTCCCATTAAAACCTCCATGGCAAAAATGGATGGGGCCCCGAGTCGAGTTCGCGTGAACCGTTGGTTGGTTTATAAGTGGCTTAACAATTCTATGGTCTATGGTAGATATAACTATAGTATACTTTAGTATACTATAGTATACTATAGTATACTATAGTTTTCATGGGGATTATTTCATGGTTTATAAACCAACAAACATCACTGGGGGGCCCCAACCTGTAGACCTCAGAACATTGCCCAACCACACTGACACCAGAGGGGAACTCAAGTCCAATCTTTGGACATGTTTTTTCATGCTACCCTCTGGTAAACTAACATAGCTATGGAAAATCACCATTTTTAATGGGTAAATCAACTATAAATGGCCATTTCCAATAGCTACGTTAAATTACCAGAGGGTATCATATGATGATCCACCCATTAAATGGGCCCTTGCAATCTTGACTATCCACCACCGTGATAAAAGTCAAAGTCAAAGGCCACGGTAAACACAGGTCTGTTGTGGTTGCTCAATCTTGACCCATCTTCATATTGAGGCGTAGGATTCTGAAGAATCTCAACATGAAACACAAAATCACAACATCCTATCAACATCCTTCAAGTTGGGAAATGGGAACAAACATGTTTCAGCTTGCAGCGTTGAAGGACGATCGCGGCATCTTGGTGGCAGACCGCTTGGGATCGTCATTGCAACCCCCACCAAACAGAAATACTATGAACCCTTGAAAAAATAAAGTGAAACGTCAAATTCCCGGAAACAAAGAAGATACACTTTCAAAACGTCTTTGAAACTCTCCATTTCAATATGTTATTTTTTTGGGCGCGAAAACTGAGCTACTCTTCAATGAATTGTTTTTAAAGCACCAAAAAATCTACAGGAAACCACGGTTTTTACCATCCAAAAATCATGGGTTTTCCCTGATGTCTTTTCCCAATTCTGAGCCGCGGCACATGAGCTTTGCCAGCCGACAAAGCTCCGGACGTCCGCGGAGCTGCCTTCAACCACCAATATAGATGCGTGGGTGTACATATTTTATCGTATTCATGGGTATATATAGTATGACGTGTATGTATGTGTATATATATACAATATGTGTGTGTATACATGTGTTGTGTATACATATATATATATAACATTATGGTGTGTATTATATAATGTATTATATATAATATGATATTTTAACATAGACCCGGGCAAGCCGGCGGCGGAAGTTTCCCAAACATAAATGACCTATAGTTCGACGCCAGCCTGTCCCGACCGTGTCCTTCCCTCGACAAGCGGCTTTTTTTTCAGCGAGAGACGAAGCAAAGTCTTCACACTCCACACTTCGCACTCCACACTTCACACTGCACTCTTCGCACTCGAAACTTCACACTTCACACTCCACACTTCGCACTTGCACACTTCACACTTCTCACTTTTCGCTGCTGCCTTCACACTCCAAACCTCCCACTTCACACTTCACACTGCGCTCTTCGCACTCCAAACTTAAACTTCACACTCCACACTTCACACTCCACACTTCACAGTTCACACTTCTCACTTACTTCCCACTGCTTCCTTCTCACTTCGCACTTCACACTCCACACTTCACAGTCCACACTTCACACTCCACACTTCACACTCCACACTTCTCACTTCTCACTGCTTCCTTCACACTCCAAACTTCACACTTCACACTTCTCACTTCTCACTGCTGCCTTCACACTCCAAACTTCACACTTCACACTTCTCACTTCGCACTTCACACTTCACAGTCCACACTTCACACTTCTCACTGCTTCCTTCACACTCCAAACTTCACACTTCTCACTTCGCACTTCACACTCCACACTTCACAGTCCACACTTCACACTTCTCACTTCTCACTGCTGCCTTCACACTCCAAACCTCACACTTCACACTTCACACTCACTCTTCGCACTCCAAACTTAAACTTCACACTCCACACTTCACACTTCTCACTTCCCACTGCTTCCTTCACACTGTACACTTCACACTGCACTCTTCACACTCCACACTTCACACTGCACTCTTTGCAGTCCAAACTTCACACTCCACACTTCACAGTCCACACTTCACACGTCTCACTTCTCACTGCTTCCTTCACACTCCAAACTTCACACTTCACACTTCACACTTCGCACTGCACTCTTCACGCCCCACACTTCACACTGCACTCTTCACACTCCACAGTTCATCTCATCTGAGCTCTTCTCACCTTATCCCAGCTCATCTCTTCTCATCTCGTCCCTTCTCGTATGTCATCTATTAACCTTTCATTAATCAATTCCCAGCACTACTACAAATCACTGTCGAACCCTTGATGCACCCACTCCAATACGATTTACGAAGTCCAGTTGCAAAAGACAATAGTATTGCGCATGCAGCCGCGGCACCAAGCAACCTTGACGCAGCCATTACAATGCGATCTGCAAAGACTGAGTTGCAAAACACAATAGAACTACGCGCAACTGGGTCGGAAATTGTAGCTCCAAAACCGGGGGTCTCGACGCCAAAGCGAAAAAAAGACGATTTTGAAGCACTTTTCAAAAGAATTTTTAAAAAGAAAATCACTGGCGCCAAAATGGAGAAAATCTGCTGACAAATCACTGTCGCAGCCTTCATGCAGCCACTCCAATACGATTTACGAAGTCCAGCTGCAAAAGACAATAGTATTACGCATGCAGCCGTGGCAAGAAGCAACCTTGACGCAGCCATTACTATGCGATCTGCAGAGACTGAGTTGCAAAACACAATAGAACTACGCGCAACTGGGTCGGAAATTGCAGCTCCAAAACCGGATGGATCTCGACGCCAGAGCGAAAAAAAGACGATTTTGAAGCACTTTTTAAAAGGATTTTTAGAAGGAAAATCACTAGCGCCAAAATGGAGAAAATCTGCTGACAAATCACTGTCGCAGCCTTCATGCAGCCACTCCAATACGATTTACGAGATCCAGCTGCAAAAGACAATAGTATTACGAATGCAGCCAAAGCAGGAAGCAACCTTGACGCAGCCATTACAATGCGATCTGCAGACACTGAGTTGCAAAACACAATAGAACTACGCGCAACTGGGTCGGAAATTGCAGCTCCAAAACCGGATCTCGACGCCAGAGCGAAAAAAAGACGATTTTGAAGCACTTTTTAAAAGGATTTTTAGAAGGAAAATTACTAGCGCCAAAATGGAGAAAATCTGCTGACAAATCACTGTCGCAGCCTTCATGCAGCCACTCCAATACGATTTACGAGATCCAGCTGCAAAAGACAATAGTATTACGAATGCAGCCACAGCACGAAGCAACCTTGACGCAGCCATTACAATGCGATCTGCAGAGACTGAGTTGCAAAACACAATAGAACTACGCGCAACGGCGTCGGAAATTGTAGCTCCAAAACCGGATCTCGACGCCAGAGCGAAAAAAAGACGATTTTGAAGCACTTTTTAAAAGGATTTTTAGAAGGAAAATCACTAGCGCCAAAATGGAAAAAATCTGCTGACAAATCACTGTCGCAGCCTTCATGCAGCCACTCCAATACGATTTACGAAGTCCAGCTGCAAAAGACAATCGTATTACGCATGCAGCCACAGCATGAAGCAACCTTGACGCAGCCATTTACAGTGCGGGAACGATCCTACAGTTGCAAAGCACAATGGAATTCCATCGGCAACTGATCCACCAGCACCACTTGCAATCCCATTTACAATGCGGAACCGATCCGAGACCAATCCGCCCATGATCCGAGGATGATCCGACCACACACGAGACCGTCTCGCAACCGTCGCACCGCAGAGGTAGATCATCGCGGTTCGGGGACGGACTTTGTATGGAAAAACATAGGCTTTCGTGCATCTGCTATCTCTCAAAAACGCATTTCGTGCGAGACTTTCTGCAAAACTCCATCGGCAACTCCTCCACCAGCACCACTTGCAATCCCATTTACAGTGAGGGAACGATCCTAGAGTTGCAAATCACAATGAATTCCATCGGCAACTCATCCACCAGCACCACTTGCAACCCCATTTACAATGCGGGAACGATCCTACAGTTGCAAATCACAATGGAATTCTGTCGACCACACATGCACGAAAAACAGTTGAAACCCCATTTACAATGCGGAACCGATCCGAGACCGATCCGAGCATGATCCGACCACACACGAGACCGTCTCGCACCCGTCGCACCGCAGAGGTAGATCATCGAGGTTCGGGGACACACTTTGTATGGAAAAACATAGGGTTTCGTGCATCTGCTATCTCTCAAAAACGCATTTCGTGCGAGACTTTCTGCAAAACTCCATCGGCAACTCCTCCACCAGCACCACTTGCAATCCCATTTACAGTGAGGGAACGATCCTAGAGTTGCAAATCACAATGGAATTCCATCAGCAACTCATCCACCAGCACCACTTGCAACCCCATTTACAATGCGGGAACAATCCTACAGTTGCAAATCACAATGGAATTCTGTCGACCACACATGCACGAAAAACAGTTGAAACTCCATTTACAATGCGGAACCGATCCGAGAATGATCCGAGAATATCCGAGAATGATCCGACCACACACGAGACCGTCTCGCACCCGTCGCACCGCAGAGGTAGATCATCGACGTTCGGGGACGGACTTTGTATGGAAAAACATAGCTTTCGTGCATCTGCTATCTCTCAAAAACGCATTTCGTGCGAGACTTCCTTCCAAAACTCCATCGGCAACTCCTCCACCAGCACCACTTGCAATCCCATTTACAGTGAGGGAACGATCCTAGAGTTGCAAATCACAATGGAATTCCATCAGCAACTCATCCACCAGCACCACTTGCAACCCCATTTACAATGCGGGAACGATCCTACAGTTGCAAATCACAATGGAATTCTGTCGACCACACATGCACGAAAAACAGTTGAAACCCCATTTACAATGCGGAACCGATCCGAGAATGATCCGAGAATATCCGACCATGATCCGACCACACACGAGACCGTCTCGCACCCGTCGCACCGCAGAGGTAGATCATCGAGGTTCGGGGACGGACTTTGTATGAAAAAACATAGGGTTTCGTGCATCTGCTATCTCTCAAAAACGCATTTCGTGCGAGACTTCCTCCAAAACTCCATCGGCAACTCCTCCACCAGCACCACTTGCAATCCCATTTACAGTGAGGGAACAATTTCTTTGCTAACTCTTTCTTTGACTCACTCTTTTCCTCACTAACTCTTTCTTTGACTAACTTGTTTCTTTGCTAACTCTTTCTTTGACTACCTCATATATCCTGACTAACTCTTTCTTTGACTAACTCTTTCCCTCACTAACTCTTTCTTTGACTAACTCTTTCCCTGACTAACTGTTTCTTTGCTAACTCTTTCTTTGACTAAACTCTTTCTTTGCTAACTCTTTCTTTGACTAACTCTTTCCCTCACTAACTCTTTCTTTGACTAACTCTTTCCCTGACTAACTGTTTCTTTGCTAACTCTTTCCCTGACTAACTGTTTCTTTGACTAACTCTTTCTTTGACTAACTCTTTCCCTGACTAACTGTTAACTCTTTTTGACTAACTCTTTCCCTCACTAACTCTTTCTTTGACTAACTCTTTCCCTGACGAACTCTTTCTTTGCTAACTCTTTCTTTGACTAACTCTTTCCCTCACTAACTCTTTCTTTGACTAAACTAACTGTTTCTTTGACTAACTCTTTCCCTGACTAACTGTTTCTTTGCTAACTCTTTCTTTGACTAACTCTTTCCCTCACTAACTCTTTCTTTGACTAACTCTTTCCCTGACTAACTGTTTCTTTGCTAACTCTTTCTTTGACTAACTCTTTCCCTCACTAACTCTTTCTTTGACTAACTCTTTCCCTGACTAACTGTTTCTTTGCTAACTCTTTCCCTGACTAACTGTTTCTTTGACTAACTCTTTCTTTGACTAACTCTTTCCCTGACGAACTCTTTCTTTAACTCTTTCTTTGACTAACTCTTTCCCTGACATTCTAAAAGTCCGTAACACGGAAGTTTCTCCCCCTAAACTTCCTTTGATGATATATTTTATTGTCAGAAGAAAAAACTGTAGAGGTCATACTGCCAACTAGCGTCCCCAACTTCACCAAAAATGTTGTATTGCGCCAAGGCAAGTTGCCCTAGGCGACACAGCTCGGGTGTGTACAACACACCATAGACGTCGAGGTGCATGTTTTGCCTGAACAGGATCCCAACCATTGGCTGAAGCGTCTCAAAAGATCTAAGGAATAGCCTCTGGTTATGTCAACAGTTAGCTATTGAAAATCACCATTTATAGTGGATTTTCCCATTAAAAATAGTGATTTTCCATAGTTTTTTGTATGTTTACCAGAGGGTAAGGAATAGTGAAAAAATGTTAAGAATGGCTTCTGGTCTGGAAACCCGTTGCCATGTTCCTACCATATGATATCTATGATATCCTGAGGATATAATGTGGATACCCTCTGGGAAAAAAAAAGAGTTTGCGAACTGGAAAATGGCCCATGGAAATAGTGGATTTACCCATCAAAAATGGTGATGTTCCATCGTTTTTTGTATTACCAGGCCGGGTAAACTCAAATTTTCAATGGTCTCTACTTCTTCTTGCTATCCCATCCCACCTCTTGGCAGCCATGACCCAGTCCGCACCAAGCTGCACGGAGACGGAGGTCCAACCCCTGGTTTTGAAGTTGGCTCTCCGTAGTTTGCTTTGCTTTGGGAAGTCCTAAGTGAAGTTTCTGTGGCTTCGGGCTGGTTTTTTGGGGGATGGAACAAAAATTGGTATTGCCATAGGATTTGTAACCACCGTCAGTTGGTATAATCATGGGATGTTCAACCACCATCTGTTGTGACATGGGGCACCTACTATAACTCGCGCTATATTTCCACTTCGTTCACTGGAACTGCACTTCAAATAAGGGGTACCGGCAGCCAACCCAAAAATGGAGGTGCTGGATGCCTATGACTGGATAGAAATCTTATGAAATCTTGGCAGGGCGGCATCAAACTCAAATGATCAACATAAGATACTCATGGTACGGTGGCAACGCAGGTGTGACAGTCGCAATGTTGCGGCATGAGTTTCCCCGATCCTTCACATGACCCCCCGTGAATAACACGTAATTTCCGTGAGAGAAAACACCAAAATAGATCGCCCGCCCATTGACAGATCATCCAGGTTTTCGACTGGCTGATCATCACTTTCCGCGTATCATTGAGCCATTTTTATTGGAGCTAGCCTTGGAGAATCACCATTTGAATAATAGGATATATATATATAATTTGATATATAATAGGTAAATCATCGAAATCGAAACGAAGCAATTTGTGCCATAGCTCTGGCACCACCAAATCACCAGAGGGCAACTTTTTCAACTTACAAACTCAGGCCCTTGCAGCCTGGTGAACCAAGGTGCCACATCCCACAGGAAGGTGTACGTCCTGAAAGAAATGGCTTGTGCTTGGAAAAACCCAATTAGCTTGCCATGTTTCTACGGCAAATTTCTGGTGATATACTGGAGATATAGTTCTGATATAGTGGATAATTTTAATCTAGTTAAATACTTAAGTAATGGAGAATAATGAAGATACAATAGGGACTCAACATATATGTAACCAACAAAAAAAGTACTTGGTGATGTAATTATAATTTGAATGTAATGGTTATGTAATTGGGATCTAATGGGATACCATTGCAATATAATGGGGATATACTGGGGAGGATACCCTAATTTTGAGAAAACTGTAGATGCAAAGAGAAAAGATCATGGCCAAGGTAAATAGTGAGCACATGGGGTGTACTGCACTTTTATGCAGTCTCTTCAGATGCTTGAAGCAATTTGGACGTCAACTACGCACAACCAAAATTGTGTATCGCCTGTTGAAGGAAGGTTGGACCAGCTCAAGTTCGGAGAAAATTCACCCGTTTTCCAACCCTCTCCCTCACGTGCAATAGCTATAGGGAATATCCCCAAGTTAGGGAACCAAATCTGTCGTATTCACGGCTTGAATCCGATGGGAAACAAGTGGTTATAAGGCAAAACCCTGGCACCTGGATGCTACCTAAAATAGCTGGTCAATAGATGTTGATTCCCCTAAATATGGTAGTAATAAGTAATAAATGCATCCCCAAGTGAAAGTCAGACTTCAAAAACACTTAACTTCAGAGTTCGTTTCTCTAGCCCGGTGATACTTAAATTGCTCGCACTCGAATTTCCAAGTTTCTCAAGCAAAAATCACCATATCACCATATGATTGTCCGCCTTATTGCATCCCCGAAGTCTCAGCGTTGATCTGGACCATCCACATATTCACCCTGCTGAGCTATGACAATTCAACCCTGGCACCTTGCTGAAATGAATAAAATAACTAGTAATTAGCCTCTGGTAAAGGTTTACATAGCTATGGGAAATCACTCTCTTTTCATAGGTAAATCAACTATTTCAATCCATGTTCATCCCTGAAAACTGTTTGGAAGCCATTACCCTCCTGTAATTTAAGTGCCATAGCGAACTGGAAGCCATGGCCCATAGAAATAGACAGTAAAAACCTAACAGAAATGGTTGAAATGATGATTTCCCATAGAAAAATGTTGGTTTGCTGGAGGTATCGGGTTTCCCATAGCCACATTTTATCACCCGTATGCCTGGCTGTCTGAAAATTCGAGCGGGACATCCTCAAGATTCGATGCTTCAGAACCTCCGTTAACATGTTGATAAATTCGCTTACCCTCTGGTAAACTAACATAGCCATGGAAAGTCACCATCTTTTATAGGTAAATCAACTATTTCAATGGGCCATTTTCAATAGCTATGTTAAATTACCAGAGGGTATCCTATCCCAATCTTGCACGAACCCAAATATCAGGACGAACCCAAAATCTCATATCAAGTTGGTTGTTAAATGTTCGTAAAATATCCCCATAAAATGGCAGGTAATCACGTTGACTTGGTTGTATCCCATGATAGGCTAAATATCCCCATCAAATGCTGATCCCACAAAATATTGATGAATATGGATAAATATGCCTCTCAAATATTTATAGATGTGTTTTCCTTCACCCATCATTGGTTCCTATAAATGTCCCAGTGTTCCGTAAGGTCTCCAAAAGGCCGTCTCCCCGTGCCAGGCGTCAGGAGCAAATCGGCTGCCCTCTCCGCAGCGTCCAGCCAGGAAGTGTCCCCAGTGGCCTCGAGGCCGCCGTGAAAAATAGGACTTGGAAGACCTCAAATGTGCTTAAGAACATGTACGAACAATAATGTTGGGATTAGATTATAATCCACTTTATCATTGATTTATGATCCACTTAATGATTCTGGATTGGTTTAAGGGAAAAATCACAGGAAACAGCCAAAATTCCTAGGAAAATCTATGGTTTCCTGTAGATTTTCCCTTGAGCAAATCCATTGGTTAACAATAAAATCAAGAAAATACTGACTTGTGTAGAATGTCATGTCGATGTTGAAAATGGGACTTGGAGTTATCAGAAAAAAATAGTTGTTAGTATGGAGGTGGGAACAGTATAACATGGAAAAGGTTGATAGAAATAAAACTAGCTATATAAAATGTAGAGTGTTCCATTGCTGTGTTCATAGCAATAAATGAATGGGAGTTGGATGATAGTTATAGCATGTTATAGCTATGATAATTCAAATCGGAATAATGGATATTTCAATAATTAATGTAAAGCTTATGGAAGTTTAAAATAATGTTGTTTCCGAATACTGTAATAGATAATTGTCGTATATGTCATGTATTCCAAATAAACTACAGTTGTGAATTATAATGGCTATTACTGACATAAACTTGTGGACAATATCTCAATGGCCTATTTAGTTTCATCATTTACCTATCAAACTTGTTGATTTTCCATAAATATTGACTGGCTTGCGGGTGCAATTGGGGTTATTGATAGGTATGTCAGGTATGTCCATGGTAGTAATCCCAAAAATTGCTGATTGGATATGGGTTTGTCTGAGAAATTGAGGGAGACACCCCAAATTGATAGTTTAGAACCTCATGTTCCGCATTGAATGGACAATTTGGGGTATACCAGATGGTCAGACACGTAAATCTGGAAGTTCCCCAATCATAAACGGCTAGTCTATGGGTTACCAACAACCACTTGATGGTGCATCTAAGCAATGCAGTGGTCAGCAACCATAATGTTCGGCATATGCACATGCATTTGACATTGTAATGGCAAAAGTATCTCTGCGTTTGCATTTGCGTATGTAAATAATGGTATATGTAATTGTGTGTCTGTGTGTATATGGGTGTGTCTGAAAATAGTGTACCCCTAAACCCAATGGTTAATGATCATTATCCCTATTAAATGGCTATAATTGGGAATATACCCTATTTTCAGACAAACCCATATGCAGATGGATATGCAGAAACGGCTGAAAAATGTTACCCCCAACCTGCACAAATAGAGTGAGGCTTCTCTGTTCCAGAGGAACTCCAGTGCTGCCAAACAATTTACCCTCTGGTTATGTCAACAGTTTGCTATTGAAAATGAGCCATTTATAGTGAGTTTTCCCATTAAAAATGGTGATTTTCCATAGCTATGTTAGTTTACCAGAGGGTAACCCTCTTCCACTTGATGTTGCTTGGAATAATCAGTTTAATCATTTTAATCGTTCAAAGTCAGATGGGCCCACCCAAAACTGGCCAAAATCGTTGACGACCAGCTTAAATCAATAAATGTTGATGAATTAAAAGTCGACACCCCAAAGGTTGTTTGGCAATTTCAAAATTCAATCATCACCCAACGACGGCATCAACTTTTGTGGCACCGGGCCGGACTCTGACTGTTAGCATTGGAAAACGCCAAGGAGCTTCATAAAGGGCCAGGAAAGCTTGAAATCCTTAGGCGTTTTGGACGTTTTGACAACTCCAAGGGATTCACAGCAAAACATGGCAGGGCTAGGATCAATGCTGGCATCTACTAGCTACCCTCTGGTAATTTAACATAGCTATTGAAAATGGCCATTTATAGTGAGTTTTCCCATTAATAGCATGGTGATTTTCCATAGTTATGTTAAATTACCAGAGGGTAAAGTGGGCACAAAAGTGCGAATCAAAGATGTGCTGGAGTCTTCTTACGTGGCAATATGGCCCTCGCGGGTTGCTGAACTTTCTTAGGACGGTGTGCTGAAGATGGCCCAACTTCCAGGTTGCCACTGCACAAAAATCCTTCCATGTGCAAAGATATACTTAAACTGCCCAATCCAAGCATTAGCCACTTGATGTCCCATGAATATCTGCTACTTCCAGGTTAAATCAAGTTAAATCCGCATATGTTTGTCAGTGTTTATCAGACTAAAATCCGCAAAACATTTGTCTAGCCATCCATGTCTCGAAATGTTCCCAAGTTTTTTGTTGTTAATTACATGCCAATAAATCCCATCATATCCCCATTTTCCTATTATCTTGTGTGTGTGTGTCTGTGTTAAATCCAAATATGTTCTAGGTTTAATCCCATTCTCCGTACATGAAACATCCCCAAGGCCCCGGAAATGAATAGATCCAATACTAAACGAGGGTCTGTAAGTTGGTGTTTCATATGAATGGGGGAAGGGATGATATTCAAACATAGACACTGAACCTGATTTTCAAGTTGATGTTAACAATTCATATGGAAAAATCCTAGAACCCCAACATCCCATATTTGAGGGAAGGCAGACCCTGGATACTTCACGCATGAAGCCACCCCGTCTGGTCCCAGGAACCAGCCCATAAGCCTTCCTTATCCTCGCAGCGGGCATCTAGGGTGCCGCCCCACAGCGTCTTCACAGTACTGGCGAAATGTTTCCCCGCTTTCAGCGCAACCTGGAAGCAAGGCTGGATGTGTCTGAGAACGGGAATTACTACCTCCCATTTTATGATATACCTCTCATATACCTTGAATATACCATATAATATACCTTGAATGTACCTGTAATATACCTCTATCTAATACACCTTTCATCAATGGCCATTTCAGGAACCTAAACTGGAGGTACCTACCATATATAAGGCCTGTGTAAGGGCTATGTAAGAATATCCCCACAGAATATGGCCTAAAAAATGGTACTAACGTACATCCATTTTAGGATCCTGAAATTCGCATTGATTTTATGTACCATTTAATATACCTTGAGTATACCTTTGACATACCATTTTATTGGTGATGCAATATGCTCAATATACCTTTAATATACCTTTCTTGGCTATTTAATTTGCCTTTAATATACCAATCTATTATCACTGAAATTATTTTCAATAGACCTTGAATATACCTTTCAAATACCATCTAATACACCTCGAGTATACCTTTCATTTACCATTTGATGGAAAAACAGAAAAACTTAAGAAAACCAACAAAAACAATTTTGAAAGAAGATAGTAGAATGCAAACATTCTGAAACATGCCAGATGGTAGACAATAGACATGCTGAGCGATAAAAAAATACGGACAAGGAATGAAAGACAACAACAAAAAACAAAAACAATCAAAAAACCAACCAGAATCCCTGACTGATGTCAAAAGTGTTGATTTCTTGGGGGTTTCCTTGAGTTTTTTGTATGTGTTTTGTTTTGTTGATTTTTGCAGGTAAAAGTTGGTTTTGACGCTGAATGGCTCCAGATTTTAGGAGAAAAGGCAGACGACGAAGGGCAGGCGACGCCGAGAAAAAAAAAATGAAAAAACTGTACCCCACAGAACTATGCCTGGCTCTGGGCATGGTTGCCTAGACCTAGTTGTTTTTGTTTTTTTTTTTCTTTTTTTTTGTTTTTTTCGTAAAATCAAAAACCAAAACTGTTGACTTCAGGCAGGGATTCTGTTTGTTTTTTGGGGTTTTTGCTTTTCGTTTCCATCTTGGTTAGTTCATTACATATATAGACATATGATATCCCTCTTGAAACTACTGCCCAAATTTAAACTTGGTAGGTACCTAAGGAGAGGTACCATATAGTACCCATGTGTATATATATATATGTTTAATATATATATACAGTATATGTATATATATACATCATCTACATGAAGGTTCATGGTCCACTTGACAACTTGATCCACAAGTTGGATACCTCCAAGCCATGAACGTGGCACCTCCAAGAAGCGTGGCTCGCGGTGTAAGGAGGCGCCCAAGGTCAAGGGTAGAACCAGAAAGGCCTCTTGCGCCGACGTAGGAGCCCAGTCATCATCCTCCAGACCTGCGAGCCGAGGTTCGGGTGAAAAATGAAATGAATGTTGTTTAAAATAATGGCTTTAAGACGGAAGATTGATTTATCGGAAGGACGTTCAAAAAAAAACAGCATCGTTGGCTCGCGGCCCATTTTCTTCAGGATGTTCATGCCCCCCATGCCCCCGTGCGTGTTTATCGTTGGAAGATTGGAGCTTCAAACCTCAAATTCCATACTGCGTAGCGCTTGTCTTAGAATCCAAAAGGGGGAGTCGTTCTGAATCCTGCAGATATTCAAATGTTCGTGACTCAAAAGCACTTCACAACTCCAAGAATCATCAAGAATGTATGAAAATCCACAGCTTCCGGTCAGTTTGGGTGTCAAAACACCCAATTCTCAAGATCCTTCAACCCCCCAATTGTTTGCATCCCAAACGTCGAGGTGCGGGCAGCGTGAACCTCGCATGCTTTCCTCGGCTTTTTGTATAGAATCGTGGGAATAGAGCCTATCAGATGATTCCCAGAGAATTCACACGATCAAAGTACCTAGGTTTACTAGCTATTAGAACATCTAGCGGAGACAGTCATCTTGGACAATCTAATCAAAATACTGGTACGATCAGAGTCCCCAAGATTGGAAAATACATCTAGTACACCTATATATATATATACACTGTATACATATATATATACTGTAAATGGCAGCACGTCTGCAATGATGATAGTTCCAAAGACAATGAAAGAAAGAAGATACCAATCCCTGTCAAATCGTCCAGGTCACGCACTGCAAACTGCCTTTTCCAGGCTGAGCTTCAAGGTCGTTCCAGGCACGGCAAATGTCCAAAATGGACCAAGCAGGAAGGCAGAAGCTCGGGCTTCTATAGGCAAATGGATATGGATTCCCTGATCCAATATGTGGTCCCGGCCACAGCAACCAAATGGCTAAAGACGTTCTAAGATCCACTGCCCTCCCGCTACCAGGGCTCGCCTGAGCCAGTACGTCTAACCAAGAAACCTGGTGAGGACCCGCTGCATGCTGGATGGTATGGTTGTGGTGGTAAATGGTCAAATCACACTCCCAAAAATCCTTTTTTTTGGAAAAACAGGAAATTTTTCAGTTCAAGGATCTTCGGTGATTTCGGCATGTGGTTGGTTTTGATGTTCACGCATGTCTTGGTTGTTGTTTTGCTTGGATTGTTGTTTCAACCATTGGATTCGATCTCTGGTCTTGGCACGTTCTTTGAGAGTGGCTGTTTCATCATGAAGTTTATAAAAGCCATGACTCAAGGTTTCTCGAAGGAATCGAGCTTCCATCGCCTTTGTCAAGCAGTCCGCAAGCTGAGCTCCTGTATGAACCCAACGGAGATTGATCCCTTCCCTGAGTATTTCCTTTATTGACCGTGCAACCAATTGTACCCGAAATTCTGAGCAAGATGGGGGAGCTGTGCGAGTAATTAAATCATAAAGACTTTTACAATCAGTGACCGCTAAGTCTGAATCCTGGGAAATGGTGGATACTGAAATGGCGGGTTCTATTTTACATAGGGCTTCTTCGGGTTTATGCCATTCAGTTTTGGGATCATGCAACCACTTCCAATACAGGCGGAGCCATGAAAGCTGGTCAAGGGCAGAGGCCAACGATGCTGTCTCAGCAGAGAGAGTGCTCGTCACTACCCGTTGGATCTTCTTACTTCCCCACATCAATGGTGAAATTGGGCACTCAATATTTTTCGAGATGTCTTGATGAGTTGCAACTGTAATACTACCTGCATATGAGTTAGGTTTATTATGTGATGCAAAGGATGCATCAGAGAAAGTCATGAATCGCAGGTCTTGATGGGAAATCGGCTTTATAGTGATGGTCACATCATGATGTCTCTTGGCTTCGTGCAGCAATCGGTTGGCTTCCATCATGGTTTCGATGGTCCCAGTGTTGATACTGGACTGCAGGCTGGAAAGGCGATTCGCTAAATCTGGTCGAGTGTTGGTCGAGGCATACTGCAAGGATCCCACAAGGCCACGGAGATGACCCTTTTCTTTGTCATTCAGCGTCAGGTTGGGTTGAGTTTTTCGTTGAAAGTCTATTGGAATTGGTGTAATTTTCCGAATGTAATTGGATTGACTCATGGAAATGCTGTGGTCACCATGTTGTGTGATGTCTATTCCTGTGAATGTGAATGCGCTGGTTTTCTTGGATCCAAATGCAAACTTGGCTTCCAGTTTCTGCAAAACCTGTTGGAACTTTTCATTGCCTCCACCAATGCCATCGTCCACATGGACGCCGAGTACGCCAACAATAGCCCCTTGGGCTGGAGATTTTCGTGCTGGAGCCGGCTCATTCCCATGGGGAATTACTGAATCTTCTCGGAGCACAAAGACGCATGGATCAAAAGGACAGGCTTCCATCCCTAGTCGAATGAGTTCTTTGACCAAGGCACAATACCATAGGTATGGGGCATCAATCAATCCATACGCACTCTTATTTAATCTGGTGATTTCATTTGGAGACAGATTGAGAGCTTCCCTGAGTTCGCTTACGGGGTCAACAGCTATCAATCGATTTTCTTGGGGTTGTCCCTGAAGAAATGCTGCTTTAATATCAAATGATTGAAGCTTCCATGCATGGGATGCAATCAGTTGTAATATCACCATTCTCGAAGATCTACTTAATGTGGGGCTATCCCTTGGTATATCTTCTATTTGAGGATCCATGTAACCAAGTACCACAATCCGAGCCTTTGCTTTGTGTGTTCGACCCTGGTTGGCACTAGAGTCGGTAGGATCTAGAGGCTTCCAATTCAAAATCCGTCGACAACGTAGGATTTGGTCGTGTGGTACCTGATCTCGGAGCATCTTTGTCAAGGTTTCAGTTTTGAGCCAATTGTTGACTTCGGACTGCTTGGCGGCTGCAAACTCCAGACGCTCACTCTCTGTCAACTCAGACAACCGAACTTCACTCTTCTGCTTTTTGGATTGCGTTGCCAGGAGAGTCCACGCTTCTTCAGGGCTTGGTTCTTGATGGAGAAATTCTTCGGGGGAGTTAATTTCAACTTCACACTTCCATGCGTATCTTGTGGCATCTGTCTCCATCAATGCGCATGCTGGTTCATGACATGTGTGAAAAAGAAGTTCATCGGTGTCCTCTTGGGTTGACTCTGGGCGGCTGTCTGCTTCGGGTTCGTGATCTGGTTGGGCAATGGTCTCACTTTCTGTGCTTGGCAGATATGTTACTGGTGGCTCCTCTGGTAGGTTATTTGGGATTATTTCATTGTTAGGGATTACAATCTCTTCTTCTGGAATTGACTGCATGGGTTGGTTGATGGTTATCCGATTGATTTGTTGTTGAATCTGAGTGAGATCATCTGGGAGTTCAGGCCCTGTGGGCTGCCCTTCCTCTGGCAGAGCTAGTCGTGTGTTTTCAGGTGCACTGCGAAACAATTTTCCCCCTACCGTGGTCCAAATAGTATGGTTACCATCCTGGACTATTACCCTTTGGGGTCCTATCCATCCCTTCTTTTGGGGTCCTATGGTACGCCATATCATTACCCATTGACCCCGGTGATAGTGTCCTCTGGACGGACATGACCTTCTGAGAAAGGATCGTCGGAGGGCATCGCTGTTGTCTGCCATGTGGAAGGCCTGCCGGGCTAGCTCTCGGATCTTTAATTGCTGTCGAAATGACTCAGCTGACAGGTCATTGTCTTCCTGGAGAGCTGCCGTGTGTGCAGGAATTGAGGCATCGCTCAGCACTGAGCCTGGCAACCTACTTTGCTTTCCAAAGACCATAATCTCAGGACTATACCCCCGGTGGATTACCATTGAGTTCTTTGCCTGGGTACATTGATTAAGGGCCATTTGGAGGTCTCGATAATTCTTGATGGGCATATCCAAGTCGATTTTTGAAAGCATATGTTGCAAGAAACTACCGTGTCTTTCGATGGTTCCATTCTGCCAATGGGCTTCAGGACATGTTGTGGTGCATTTGATTGACATTCTTTGGGCAAACTGCAGGAATTCCTCACTGTTGAGCTCAGTGCCAGAATCTACCTTCAGCTCCTGTGGGCTCCCGGCCCAATTGATCCAGTGTTGATGAATCAAGCTGATCACATCTTTGGATGTGTGGGCAGGGGCAATGAACGCCACATGAAAGTGTGTTCCGGCATCAACAATGTGATATAGTTGAAAACTCTCTCCCGCACGATTGGTCCACTTGATTCCATCTAGATATATTCGATAGTTAAAATCCAACAGTTCCTTCAAATGACTCGGTCGTTGATGCTTGGGAGCTGCATGGGCTGCGCACACCGAACATTTCAGTTCAGCAGCTGCTCTGACCATTTCTGGCCTCTGACCATTGGCCTGCAAGGCCTTTGCCAATCTTTCATTGGAAGGGTGACCTAAATTGCGGTGCATTTGCAACAACTGTGTCTGTTCCCACTTTGGCAATGCCTGAAACTGCGACGATTGATCTTTTCGGCAAACTTCATGACTGTGGTCAGGGACCGGCTTCGTGGTGGCATCAGGACAGGTTTCACTGTCTCGTGGTGCAGGTTTAGAGCTTGCTGGTGCGCCCGGATGCGGCGGCATTGATTGGTAATTCTCCCGTGGCTGGGCTTGGTGGTCACTGTTGGACGGCTGCTCACTTGGATTGGATGGCATTCCAGTTTCATCTTCTCTGTCGAGTTCGGGGGAACTATTCGGGTTGTAGGGATTATTATCTGAGTTCCTTAAGTTACCTGGAAGGTTATTGAGATCATCATGGGGATTATTGAGGTTCTCATTGTCTTGGATGTTACGGTGATGGCTTTCTTCAGGTCGATCCTGTGCAAACACAGTGCAGTTGATGCGGCAAGCATGTGCTGGTCGGATTAGTTGACGATTTGACAGATTATCCCATTTCTCCCATTCCTTCTCATACTGGATTACCCCTGATGGTCGTAAAATCATGATGGTTCGTCGATAGGGAGCTGTTTCCTTTTGCAAATGATCTGGTGGACCCATGGTTCGATCAGTTCCCCTGCATGCTATGGCCGTGATGATGGTCTTGTCGGGAGACACCTGTTGCAACTTTTGCAATATGTTGCTCTCTTGAATTTCACGGCGACCAACCCTGGGCAGGATATTTTGCAAATCATGAAACAGGTTCTGACACAGTTCGATAGCTACCGGTGAGCTTTGCTTCCCATCCAATCGCCGTCTCTTGACACTCCCTTCACTGTTGTCCATTGGTGTCAACAGTTGGGACTTGGCAAAACTGGCTCTGCCGCGGAATGCACGGGACTTGATCACCGATGAGGCTTTCCCTGCAAGCACTGGAACTTCCTGGGCTTTCCCTGTGAGGAGCATGCCATATTGCCATCGAAATGGCCATGTGTGTCGAGCATGAGTCCATGTCTTGGCTATCAACCTAGCAAACTTTCGAGGATACACTTCAGTGAACTGGGTTCTAAGCATATTACATCCCTGATGGTTGATAGACCCTTCAATTGGTTGGTGAACATGGTCCCCTGTGCAAGTTAATCCGTGGAGGGCCCGGAAAGTTGGTTCATGGGTGGTGAGGATTTGCATTCCCTTCTTCATGTGATTATTGGTTTTGGGGTCTTTGAGGTCTCCCGCCTTGCACATGTCGAACTGGCAGCATTGGGTATGCTGATGCAATTCAGTTAGTCCCGGATGCAACATCATGAGGGACCTTTGCGGCTGTTCCCAGTGGAAGTGCAACCCTTTTGATATTTGGTGTCTGTACAACACAATTCCTAGGGCAATCTGGTCTCTGTGCTCATGACGCACCTGTTGATACCTGGCTTGATGCTCCATCGATCGGCTTGCATTCAACGCTGACCAGGATGACCATGGGCCACAAACAGGTGAATACCAAAGGTGTTTTGGTGTATGTCTGCACAGGTTCTGAAACAAGGCTGCTCGTCCTGTTGTGGTGGCCAAATCACCCTGTTCCAGGCCATGCCGGAACGCTTGACTACCCAGATTCTGAACTTGCTGAGTTAATGGGGATTCCCGACTGCAAAACACCTCACCTAACATGTATGGCTTGCCCATCGGTCGGTGGGTCATGCTGATGTCGTCGAGTTCTTTGGAAAACTGTCGAATCAGCTTTTGGAGATCACCTACATCATGATGGACAGTGTTACAATCATGAGCAATCAACTCAGCATCGGAGGAGCCTACTGCTGGTTTTGGTCCCCAGCTCTGTCTTCCAGGTGACGAATCACCTTGGTGAGTGCATCCTCCATGTTCAACAATCGTTGCTGTACAGCTAGAAAATCCGGATCCTGGCTCAGTGGTGGTGGGTCCATAATCCCCGTGTTGTACATCTCGAATTCCTGATCCTCTTCTTCCTCCACCGGAACGGGAGTGCCAATGTATCGAGCATATCGGGCTGCTGGTCGAACTTTTGCTTTGGGCAGGGTGGATTTGTTGCCAGAATGATCGCTTGTCCCGTCGGAATATCCAGCTAGGGAATCTCGGGGTGGCATCACTGGAATGGCCTTCTGAGCCTGTTCGTGCTCCTCCACCTTGAGCTCGACGAAGCGAATCAGGCGACGGTGTGTCAACACCCTGCTCGATCCGTACTTGGTCACCATGAAGTTGATCCACTGCTGATCTTCCCAGGCCTTCTCGTAAGTGTCCCCCACATGCTTCTGCCCGAAGCTGACCTTCTCCTTTGCCAGCTCTGCTAGAGTCAGGGCACTGAGGTCGGGAAGTTCCACTGGGATCTCTTCCTGAAGGGTTTTCAGGCGGTTGATCAGCGAGGCCATGGCACGAATCTTCACGTCCGAAAGTCACCTGATGGGTGGAGCTTTGAACCGGGATCTCACTGATGCCGGCACTGTGAAAGTTCATCTCCGACGCAGGATCTTCGAACTCTGAGACGGTGGAAACCATTTGATCATTGTTTTCTACCCCAGGCATGTGATTTTCATGTGGTGTGTTGATGGTTACTGATTCGGATGCTGATGGCACTTGGCTGGCTTCTGATTTTTCGTCGGGAGCAGTCATGAACGTGTCCTGCACAAACTTCGTTGACAGTGTTCGGGCTCCCTGATCGGCTTCAGCAGCTTTGATGATATCATTCAAATTAACTAGAAACAAACCCCTTGGAGTCAGTTCTAGAGGAACCTGGTGGCTCAACTGCGGGCTGATCAGGCGTTGTGCAAAACAATCGATCTGAGCTCGGATGGCACGCATGAACGTGTTGCTGATAAGGAAAGGTGTGCCGCCTGGAACAATGGCGATCTTGAGTCTCAGCTTGCCAACGGGTACCACTAGTGCTTGCTGGCTGGTTAAAGTACCCTGATTACCAAACTTAAAGGTAATTTGACATGGACACCTACTTAATTTGGCACGGACTTCCTCATCCAAGCTGCGAATTAAGCATGCCACATGATTTGAACCGATGACTGTCTTGGAAGCTCCCAGGTCCAGCACTCCGAATGCATCATGGGTGGCAAAACAAATTGGATGATCGGTTTGATTTGTTTCATCTTGCATGTCCAAACTCTTCTCAATAACAAGTGGCATGACAGTTCCTTTACCTACCTGGGCACCATGTGACATGTCATGATTCTTGGACAAAAGGGCTGGTTCGGCATCAACTACATTCGATTGGGTTCTACCTGCATCATTGGTTGAAAGTCGGTTGATGGCCTCACTCCTGAGGCGGTGGCGGAGTCGTTCTCTGGCAGTGGTCCCATGTCCCATGAATCCATTATCCCAAGTATAGCCACGATATCTAAATTCACCCAGAATTCTACCCCGATAACTATACTTCTTTGGCATTCCCTGGGATACACAAACAAAACTGCTAGCCAAAATAGGTTTAGGCTCATCGAGTCTGGTCTCAGGCAACTCCATGAACTCCAGAGGTAAGCTATCCATGGCCCCCATCGTCACCACGGTCGTGGTCGGAGCAGTGGATGCTTTGGCATCTGATCCAGTGGAGCGAGATTGATCCCTCATTGGGCACTCACTACGCCAATGGCCACGCTGGCCGCAAATCCGACAGTTGGAATTGAGAATACGATCTTGCAAGGTCCTACGACCCCCTCCAGTGTTGTAAGAGGATTTCCCCTTACCACCTTTGAAACCATATCCCTTTCCCTTGTAAGGCTTTGCGGGGAAAAATCCACGATTGCGGAACTTTTCAGCCAGCTTGTGTCGCGCCTGTTGATAGGCACTGAATGCCGTTGCCAGTTCTGGATCATCCTGAACTGTGTCCATAGCAGCTGCTTCAAAGTCTGAGATCAAGAGGGCATCTGGGTCTCCGTCATTGGCCAGGCTGTCGATGAAGTCTTGTTCTGAAACTTCATCCGTTGTAGTCAAAGCTTGATCTCCTTCAGCATGGTTGTCAGACGAGGCGGCATCCTCTGTCATCAGAACTGCATTGTCGTAAATCTTCGATCGTTGAACCTTCTTACCCGTGAGATCCTGGAAAAATGCGGCTCCCAGAATCCGGATGGCTTCATGGACCTTTGCTGTTGTCAAAGTCCCTGACTGTTCACTGTCTAGGATCACCTTTTTCTTCTCATCGGCTGACAGTTGAGATCCACGAAGAACCACATAGGCCTGTAAATCGGCCATTGTCATCTTCCTCGAGAGAAGGCGGCTCCACAGTATGTCAGCCCGAGCCAAATAACTGTCATTGGCTTCATCCTGCTTCTGCAGGGTGTGATACAGAGCCTGTTCAGCGTCCTCATATTGACGTTCAAGGGCGATCTTGCCCCAAGCTCCACCTAAGTAGCCAATCAGTTTCTTGACGGCCTCATCACCTTCACAGGCTAGAAGTTCTTCCTGATGAAGTTCCAACTTCTGGAATGCAGTCCCTTTGCAACCCAAGATCAGTCTTGTAATCAATTCCGTCATGCGATTCTTGGGCCATGCTGCTGCTACCAACTGAACTTTCTGCTGAAACACTTGTAACTCATCAGTTGCCGGATCAAAACTCGGCACCAACGACGCCAACTGATTGCTCACCCCTGTGCCATTAGAGGCTTCCGGTGTTGCCATGTTGTTGTCGCCCCGGATGCTCCTTCACGGAGCTCCGCTACCAATGTAAATGGCATCACGTCTGCAATGATGATAGTTCCAAAGACAATGAAAGAAAGAAGATACCAATCCCTGTCAAATCGTCCAGGTCACGCACTGCAAACTGTCTTTTCCAGGCTGAGCTTCAAGGTCGTTCCAGGCACGGCAAATGTCCAAAATGGACCAAGCAGGAAGGCAGAAGCTCGGGCTTCTATAGGCAAATGGATATGGATTCCCTGATCCAATATGTGGTCCCGGCCACAGCAACCAAATGGCTAAAGACGTTCTAAGATCCACTGCCCTCCCGCTACCAGGGCTCGCCTGAGCCAGTACGTCTAACCAAGAAACCTGGTGAGGACCCACTGCATGCTGGATGGTATGGTTGTGGTGGTAAATGGTCAAATCACAATATACATATATATATATATTATATTATAAATTATATATATATATATATTCTAGTGTAATAACTAGGTTGAAACCTCAAATTATATGACTTCTAAGACTTTCCAAGAGTTGAGGGAGCCAATCCTTCTCAACGTGACAACGTGAGGAACCACAGCTCGGACAAATGAAGTGGTACCAGTTCCCTATCTGGGTAAGGTGAATCCCTTCCCCTATGCATGTTATACACCCCAGAAACCATAGTGGATGTAGGGGAAATCACACATAGGGGACCAAAAAAAATCATGGGTGTTTCATATTGGGGGGATGGCATTTATGTTCTCAATCACTGGGTATCAATGGATCCAATGCCTGCCAATTGCTTGTATTCAATGGATCGTGACATTTCGGGACTGCTCGAGAAATATCAACTTAGCTAACTATGGGGCACCACCTTGTGTTAAATAACCCATGGTAATTTTAATGTTATAATGTTATAATTATGTTATAATAGTATATCTCTATAAATTGATGATATATGATACCCTCTGGTAATGACATTCACAGTTCGCTATAGAAAATCACGTTTTTTTTAAGTTCGGTAGACCATCTATTTCGATTAGGGCCATGGCTTCCATAGCTATGTTAGTTTACCAGAGGGTAGTTAGGAGCCACTAGCAATTTTCCCCATTGACACCCAATCAGTGGGACGACTATGCGACTTTGAGCCAGTCCCACTTCAGCAGCTCTCAGATTGTTGGGAACTTCCCAAAGCATCCTGGGAAAATCCCCAAACTAAATGGGCATATGGACATCTATGGGGAAATCATCCAAACTATACCGCAAGCCATCTTTGATTACCAAAGGGTTTGTCCCATTATTATCCAATGAAATCCCATATCTATATCCTCATATCCCCATGAATCCCTGTTGGTTAAACATGAGATTTCCATTGATCCAGTCTGCCACATTTCCACCACGTGCAGGTCTCCAGATTCAAGTCACAAATGAAAGGCGTCCCAAAGCGATGTATTGACCCCACGGCTACGGCCCACCGCGATGGCACGAGCAAAGTTACCTCATTGCTGCGGTGGTTTCCAGGTGCCAAGATGGTCATCCAATGGCATCCATGTCATGTGACCCAAAAGCTCCAAGGAATTTCTGCAAGTTGTACCATGAAAAAAAACCTCTTTATGAGTAACGTGGGAACATAGCCAGGGTCAAGCCATTTGGGTGTTTGGATGTATTTGGTTTGTCATCCATCCCATGATGAAAATCCTAAGGTTTGTCATCCATCCCATGATGAAAATATATGGACATCCTAACATCATGGCGTTTTTATCCAAAATCCCTATGAAAATATGGCTTGGTTGATTCCCATCCCCCAAACCGGGCGATTTGCCCAAGTTTTGACCATGGGAAAGCCATGGCAACCGAGCGACCCATCGCTTGCCCTTGCGACACCAAGTCCATCCTGCAGCTTTCGCGGAGCCCGGAAGGAGTTTTGGAGCACCATTGGGGCAGCAGCTAGGACATCGCCAAAAAAAATGGAACAAAAACGTGTGGATCATGCGGCTTGGTCTGAAAATGTTGGGAAAATCCTCCCAATTTTGATGGTGGAAAATCACCATTTTCACCATGAAATTGCCCTTTTTTTTCGGGGGTAGCAACGTCCTACCCATGTCTTTCGCCACGATCCTCCAAGATGTCCAGTGCGAACCAGCCCCAGGGCCCAGATCCAATCAATACGGTAAAGATTAGATAGGTATTTGGTGAATGGGAATATAATCGGAATATATATATATGGCAGTGTGTCAAAACCTTGTACCCCTGGTGAACATCAAAATAGCTGGTAAATGGATGTTCATCCCCCTAAAAATGGTATTAATAGGTATTGATCCATACCCATATAACGGTAATATTGGATAAATCTGATTGTAACTTATCCAGATGCTTCAAAAATGAGCATTGAGATTATAGTTCGCGTTGACTCTTGGACTGAGCTTTCAATCCACGCCCCAGGCAATTTCAGGTTGTCGTTGTGAAACTTCAGCCTCCTCGTTCTCAAAATCCCTTCAGCCCCACGCTTCGTGCCTCTTTTTTGAGCACTTCTGTATATTCTAGAAGGAACCCAGCTCCCAGTTCCACTTCTTCACCCCCACCACTAGCGCAGCCCCACCAGCACCCGGCCTCGCACGACCAACGCCCTCCTCCCAAACGCCGGTGCTCCCGTTCAAGGCCAACATGAAGCCGTTCGCTTTGAAGGGCGCCTTTCGATCAAGGACATGGGATTCTAGGATCCAAATCTGGTGGGATTTCTTGCAGTTGAACCCATTGAACCCGTTCTAGAAAAGATTTTCAACAACACCTGGCGGATATTTTTCAGTAAGGTAACAGAAGGTAAAAATGTTTTGCCACTAGTACGCAGATTGCACCAAGAATAGTGGATACTTGAGCAAAAATGACGCCAAATACCCGTACAGACTGCATGGGTGTGTCCACGAATTTTGGGATGGAACATGACAGCGTGACTTGGAAAAGCATCTGGGTGGCGGCAAACTAGCATGCAAAAAGATATGAAAAATCATTGGATTTGTGTATGCTATCCAGCATCAAGGAAAATTCTATCCAGCATCAAGGAAAATGTTGTTGCCGAAACAAACATCAAACCAAAAACATTGAGCGAGCTAGCATCCAACCATCACATTCCCTGCTCAACCCAAAAATCAGCGTTGAAGCTTCAAATACATGGGGCTTGTCTCAAAATATGGTACCCCATCCGCTGCTCAATCATCGCTATCTTCACTATTCAATGAGATAAGAGGTATATAATATCCCATGTTCACTTCCTCATCCATTTCAGTGTTGAAATCCCCCATAAATGCATCAGTTTGGTTGCTTCAACCTCCATTTTCCCATGATTTCCAGGGCCCCACCATAAATCTCAGGCCATCCGTCCCTCCACCCCAGTCCTGCGCCAAAACGTCCAGGCTGCGTATGCCCAGCTGAGCCAGCTCGGGGCGACCCAAGGTGGAGGCCAAAACCTGCAGCTTCTGCGAAGCCCCACAACTGGTGAGCTAAGTTTGTTTTTAACTGACTTAACTGGCTTCACTCTTGGGTTTATGATACTTATAAAATGATAAAATGATGACAACTATCGTTTCATGGTGGGTTATGATACTTATAAAATGGTGATAGCTATCGTTCATGATAGTTTACTCCAACATTTATGGACCACACAGAACTCTGCGAATTCTCGCGCCTGAAAGGCGTATCCAGGCGCTTCCGCCTGCCCGGCCCATCCCATGGCATAGATCTCGCGTCCTCAGATGCGCTGGGTTTATGTCCCGTGCACTTGTGAAAGAGATGATATATGGTAATTTAACAGTATATCATGTTAAATAACCCATGGTAATTTTAATGTTATAATATGTTATAATATGTTATAATATGTTATAATATGTTATAATAGTATATCTATAAATTGATGATATATGATACCATCTGGTTATGACTAACAGTTTGCCATGGAAAATCACCATGAAATTTAAAGATTGGTAAACCATCTATGAATCTATGGGCCATGGCTTCCATGGCAAACTGTTAAATAACCAGAGGGTATTGATATCAAGAAAGATTTAGGAATTGTATCCTGGGTGTATCTTAACAACTTCCCAACAAATTAGCAGGTCATCTCGCATACCCAAAGCTTGTCGCTCAGGGATACCCACAAAAATTGCCATTGTGATGGGGAAAATCATGATGAGTTGCATATTTTGACACAACCCCGGATCCTTTTTGCAAGGTGAAGTTGGGTGAGGTTTTGCATGAACATCGAACCTCTAAAGCTTCCGAATAATGTCCTGAAATGATCTGAAATGTAGAAAAATAGATGCAGGGTGTGGTACAGGCTGTGTACCATTATCCTATCATTTTGACAATACTGACGCCATCATTTTTGGAAACCATGACCCTTGTGTGGGACTCAATTTCTGATGAAACAAAAAAAACATCGATCTGACAGCTGACCCAAATAATGTCGGTCTTCCTCAAAAGCAGCGGACTCACAAATGGATACACGTATAATACTTGGCATCACTACTTAGGTGCTTCATCCTGGTGGGATATCTGTCCATTAAGCAGGGTAAGTACCCTCTGGTAATTTCACATAGATATGGAAAATCACCATGCTATTAATGGGTACATCCACTATTTCAATGACCATTTTCAATAGTTTTTTGTATGTTTACCAGAGGGTAGAGTTAGTCCAGTCACAGGTCGAGCCCATCCCAACTTTGGGGATCGATCCTAGGCCAGGGTCGATCGCTGCTCCCAAACATGTCGAAGCCCGGGAGGCCATTCGACTCTCGCCATCTGCGGAGGGCATATTCAACCTCAAAGGAGCTTCAAAATGGGTTTGTTTGAAAATAGTGTACCCCAAAAAAAAACAATGGTTTTGCTGATCATTATCCCTATTTTTTATGGCTATAATTGGGGGTATACCCCATTTTCAGACATACCCAAATGGGGAAGCCAGGGATTTAGGGGAACCACAAACCCAGAAAAAGGCACCAACTTTAACCAACGGTTCTTCTGATGCCTTCAACTTTGAGGGGTTACCCTGCTCTATCCATGGCTTTAAGTAACTCCCACCTGCATCCGCACCACTCCCACGACTGATCCCAAGCAGCTTTGGAATGCAGGATCGATGTGAAACATGGAAGCCCCGAAGTGTCCTGAGGCCCACGTGAAGCTGTGCAGTTTCCCACCCAGTTGACCTCCACAGCCCTTAGGTTGGAACCTATATTTTTGAGAGGTGCCAACAGCATAACCAAGACCAGGCCTTTTTCAAGGTATCCTTTGAACGACCATTGGAACTCTGACAAGACTCAAGATTGGCCCGTGCCAGTGCAAAGTTCAACAAGGATCGAAAGCCATCGCCTTTCGCTCCAGATTCGGACGCAGGACCCACTTGAAGATAATAACCTCGGCGGGAAGTGGGCACGGTGAAGCTGATTGGTAATATCAACGTTGAGGTTGACTGAAAATCGGAGATGTGAAATACCTATAATCCTATTATAATACCCATAAATACCTCCCGTAAGACGGCTTTGGTACTGGATTTCTTCATTTTTGGTATTGTGGTTGGGGGATGGACTTCCTTGATCATCATTTTCGTGTTCCCTTTGAATCCCTATTTGGGCGTCTCCATTTCGGTGCAAACCATTGAAACTTCCAGTGCTTTCAACCGCTTCTGCCACTTGGGATGCCATAGGCTGGAGGAAAATCCCAATGGGACTCGCTGGATGGGGAGTGAGTGAAGTTGCAACCCGAATGAGACGTGGTCGTTGGCTACCCTCTGGTAAACGTTTACATGACTATGGAAAATCACCATTTTTAATGGGTAAATCCACTATCCCTAGCCATTTTCAATAGCAAACTGTTAAATTACCAGAGGCTATGGCCATTTGCAGACCAGAAACTCTTCTGTTGCGTTCCGCCTGTGAAGCCGCACAGAGCTGCTGCTGCCACACAGATGGTGACAACAAGGATGTACCGCATGAATAAAGGGGGATTGATAAAATAACATGCACTAACAAATGGTGATATAATGGGATATAATGATCGAATTAATGGACATTGACGGATTTCACAAGCAGCATATGGGTTTGTCCGAAAATGTTGGGTAAAACACAAATCCGAAGGCTGATTGATCATCATGTTCCCGTTAAAACTGCCATTTCAGGGTATCTCCCAGTTTTCGACAAGCCCACATGTTTCCAAATCGCCATCTTGGCCGAATGGCTGCTATAAAAGACTTGCCAAGAGTGAACAGAAGATTCACAGCATCCCGAATCTGGATCTATCTGGATCTCATGCGTTTTCCACATCATCCCACCTGGAGGAAGTTGCAAACCCACATCCAGCAGGGCGCTGCAGTTGCGCTGACCCGTTTTCATCATGCCATCCTGGGCGCAACGATGCGAAACGCTGGGTGGGTTGACCGGAAAATTTGTTGGGCAGTTTTTAATGGGAACAAAGTTAGGATTGATCAGTTGGTTATGTTTTAAGCAAATCCCAACTGAGTCATTAAAAAAAACATATCCCAATTTGTATCAATTGAATGACTGAGATGGAGTTGCTGTAACTATTTGATGTTGGTGATGAAGATGAACAAATCGTTCCGCCAACAACTGGATGTGAATTCGGGATTGATCCACAGCCAGGTTAACATGGAGATCTCTATTCACATTGGCGTTGGAACAGCTCTTCATCTTCTATCCGTTGCCAAGTGCTTCTAGCTGGTATGCACCTTCCATCCTGTCATATACGTGGTCAAAACCACATGTCGACCTCGAATTCTCCATCAACATACTGAACCGAAGACTGTGACATAGTAGGAATGATTGGTTAATTGCGGTCTTTGCTGAATTTCATTCTGAATGTGCATGGGTCAAAATCATTCAAAATCAACCCATCACTCCTATCTGGGCGGATCAATTTTGCTCAGCAAAGCTGACATCTGTGGTAGATCCCTTAATCTGGCAATGGAGAACCCATGAAAAATGTTGAGAGTTGCGTGCCCCCAACGGTTCTGTGGGATTTACTACCAACCATGCTTGATTATACCTACGGCTATGCTATCCCACTTTGCTGAATATTCCACCGGTTTCAGAATCCCATGCGGGTGAAAAGTTGCACCAGGACTGCTTTCTCAATGATCGCTCTTGATGTGGGAAACGCAATAGAAATCCAACCCCCATTTTACCATGGTTTGGTATTGACCATCCAAAATGGTGGGAACCACCGGCATCGGGTTTACCACGACAAATCATCAAGTACGTCCAATCATTATCGTTGTAAACCCAGTGGCATCAACCAATGATACTGGGGATTCTCGGTAAAAACAACAGCAGATTTCCCATGGCCTCCCATGGTTTCATGGAAACACACCTGCTGCGGTCGCGTCTCATGGCCATTCATGGCTACAGGCCCAGACAGAAGTTGCAGCAACGTGCCCTCCGCGGCCACCTGCAGAGCTGCTTCGGAAAGCTGAATCACTGAGGTCGAGCATTTTACCAGCAAAACATGGTGATCTAATGAGATTTGATACGATTTAATGGAATTCTAGTCAACTTAATGATTGATTTAATGGGAGTTATTGGGATTTCATGGAATTTATCTAGCTAAGTTGGTTGAAATCAGTCGGCAATATCGTAGCTCCGTTGGCTTTATGGTAAATATGTCGAACTAGTTTGATGGATTCATAAACCGAGAAACCAAACTTCTGTCAAAACCTTGGGGGCCGTAGCATAAACCGAGAAACCAAACTTGTGTCAAAACCCTGTGGGTCCCCTGTAGCAAGAGGGTTATCTCCTCCTATCTCCTTCCCCCTGGTAGTCAAACATGGCGATGGACAAATCCTCCATTTACTTCGATGTTCCTCTTGAGACCTCCATCCCCAGACTTTTTCCAGTCACCAGGCATGGCTGGGTGACACCACAGATCCCAGAAACAACATTTGCGGAAAGCTGGCATGCCATGAACCTAGCCACAAAGCAACTGCTACAGGCATGCCATGAACCTGCCCTTGTGAAGCAGTGGAGTTGCCAGCACGGGCACGAGCTTGGAAACGTTTTGCAAAATCCGGCTCTCTTTGCCGCCCAAAGGGGCGGTATATGGTCAATTCTCTCGACTCCATTGAAATCAATATTGCTCGGGTGTTAGCTTGCAGCTGCATCTTCGCTTCATCACCAGCATACACTTTGATGAATGATACCAAAATGATCCAAAATGAGCCCACGAAGGAGTGTCCAAAATGATACCATTTCAACTCCACTGGATCCAATGGCATCAGTTCGTTTGCACGGATGGGGTAGACTTTTGCCATGAGTTCTCCACCATTCCGGGGTTCCATATGTCTTTCCAAAGGCAGCCAGTGTCCCAGGTAGAGCCGCCAAAAACGGAAGGATCGGATGTGTCGCATCATCAAAATGGGGAGATGCTCCGACCTGCCGATCTAAAGAGGCCAAGTGTCAGCGGTTTCAAGGCACCTCACTTGCCACTGGCTCTTTCGGTGGACCAAATTTTCAGGGTGGTGTCATCCGAGCCGCTCACCAGTCGCTGGCCGGTCATGGTCGTGACGCCCGTCAAAACCAGCACCGAATCACCTAGGATTTTTCAGCCTTTTGTGCCATTAGAAACATGGGAAGTACTTAGTTTGTGGGGTTAAACATCACTTTATTTCTGTTCCAATGCTTCCTGCTGGTTTCAGGTTTGTGAATAATTATCTATTCTATTCGGAATTCAAATCCAATCCCTTCAAACAAAAAAAAAACGCTATTTTGTGTGGTCCACCACTCAATGAATGGCGGCCCACTCAATGAGATGCCTCAGATCAAGTCATTGCGTTTTGTTCAAGGAATGGTCGGTGCTGAAGCCCCGTCATTGATCATGGCTAGGGCGGTCCCATGAATCTAAGTGAAAATATTCCACGAATCATACGTCACTGGGTTATGGAAAAAATGTGCTTTAGCTTCTGGTAAACTAATATAGCTATGAAAATCACCACTTTTAATGGACAAAACATAGGACTGAATGGGCCATTTCCATGTGATATGTTAGATTACCAGAGGGTATGTGATATATTACAAACCTGTAATCATAGATATTTTGGTGTGTGGTGTGTATATATATATATATCGCTTCTTAGTCACTTCCCAAACGCTGCCCCAGTGACTGTGATCTTCGAGTTCCACTTGACAGCTCTGCTGCTCCACATCCCACAGGCGACAGCTACGATCCGAGGACCCAGAAGCCAAGTGGCCATCCTGGGCCAGACACAGCTGATGTCGTGGGAAATTTGGGGAAAAACCTGGGAAAACCCTAGGTTTCTAGATGGAAAACCCATAGTTTTTTGTGGAAAACAACCTGAAAACATGGGCAAGCCCGGAGTTTGTTTTCTGGGAATAAAAAACAGTGGTTGCCTGTTAATTTGCCATCATGTCAGTTGAAATAATTGCAGGCCAAAATAAATGGATGGGGTGGCTGGATTCCATCCCTATCCCTTGGTAATCTCCGATTCTTGTTCAATGAATAGGATATGGCTGTTGAGCAGTTGTCGACAGAACTGATGCTTCGAAAAAAGCAATGGCCTATTGTATCCCCATTGATGGTTATCAAAACCTAGTTTATCCCCATTTTAGATGGTCAGATGTTGTATCCATGTTATGCCATGACTTTCTCTGGTGTTGATCCACAACAAGGCTCTGTGAGAAAAGTCAGCGCCCGCACATAAGATTTATGTCCCTCCAAGGTTGCAACGCAGCTCTCTTGGTCGATATTCCAGAGTTTGACTGTCTTGTCCTCTGTGCTAGGTGAAGTGCAGCATTTGGCTAGGAAAGTCATGGCGATGTGATCAATAGTTCCAAACACATGCAGCTAAAATCCGTGAGCAAACATCAAGAAGTATGTGTTTTATGAACGCATAGCGATCATATGCGATCATCATCCGTGATAGAGCCATAAATGATCCATGATCGATTCCATCCACGGGCGCATCAGAACGCATATAATCAGGGCAACAACTTGCCCCGCAAGCTTGGTGAACCACCAATCACTCATCACATTTCTGCAAACATCACATATCGGCAGGTCGGGGTCAAAGCAGCTCGAAGTTGAATAACCCCCATGCAAGTCTAGAAGTAGGTACTTTGAGTAAACAATATCAAACTGTACGAACCATCCCAAGTCATTGACCCATCCCCATGATCATTGGCACCCCAACCCCCTGCGATCATCTCCAGGTCTCCTTAGAGCCACTGGCGACCATGCGCCGCTGTGCGCAAACCGCCACGCACGTCACCGGTCCACCATGGCCCAGCAGAACTGCACGACAGGCTGCTTCGGTGCGATCCCAAAGTCCTTGTCATCCCAAGGAGCCGATGGTTGAAGGTTACCCTCTGGTAAACGTTGATAAACGTTGACATAACTATGGAAAATCACCATTTTTAACGGGAACATCAACTATAAATGGCCATTTTCAATAGCTATGTAAACGTTTACCAGAGGTTAAAGTTGAAGTAATCAAGACATAGGACCGACTACCAGCAGTTTCAAAAAGGATACTTATAGAATATAAATTGAAATTCCTCAAAGATTTCAATGGGATGTCTCTTTCTTATCTGTTCGGGGGAGTCTACACCTTCCAACATGACGAAGATCTGTGGTGGGCCCACAAACCTTCAACATTTCGACATTTCGCTGAACATATCCGGACGAGGTTACGAGCACACCAAAATGTTGTCTTTACTCCCAAAGCTGCCAAAGTCATTAAGATTGTGCCACTTGGCAAACATTAAAAAAAAACACTGACCCACCCCCCATCATATGGGGCCAAGAGTCGCACCGATCGATCATTGCCACCACTCACCAGCAACTCCAACGGTTGACAGCTTTCCACCGCGAGAACTGCATCGCTATGCCCTTGGAACTTCCGCAGTGGTTGCAGCGTCTCCGAGCTCCAGAGGTGAATCTGATGATCTCGGGCGCCAACTGCAAAGGTGCTTCCCAGAACTGCCAAGGATGAAACTCCTGGGATATGAAGCATGGTGGCAGATATCAGAAATTTCCATGGATACCCTCTGGTAAACGTTTACATAGCAATTGAAAATGGCAATGTATGGTTGATTTACCCAGTAAAAACATGTAAAAAAATCCTATTGTTTATAGTTATGTTAGTTTACCAGAGGGTAGGCCCATGGTTCTACCACGTTTTTACCTGTTTTGAAAACTGAACTCAACTGCTTGTCCAGTGTGGCTCCCAGTTGGTCAGTCATATGTCCATCTTGGGCATCCTTACATGTCACCCGGCCTGGTAAACGTTTACATAGCTGTTGAAAATCACCATTTATAGTGGGTAAATCCATTAAAAATGGTGATTTTCCATAGTTATGTAGACGTTTACCAGAGGATAATAATTTCTTTGCCATTCAACATTTCTCTGAAATTGAATGACAGATCGGCACCCAAACTCCTCGGGGAAGACCCTCGATGGCCTGCAAAGGCATCAAGAGATCTACGTTTGAACTCAACTGAGACTGAAGAATTCTGAGTCTGTCGAGAGAAATACCTGGCCCAGAGATCCCACTTTTTGGCAAGTCGAGAAAAATATGGTATTGCAGGATACTTCTCCTTTTTGTCCAAAAGTCCAAAACCAATTCAAGGGAACCATCTGGCCACCCAGCTGGCTTCTTCTTGCAGACATCCCCATTTCTATGTACCTCAATTTTACCCCATCAAAACTGGACATGTGCAGACTCCCCCAGCATTTTCCCCAAAAATCTGCCAACTTCACCCTCAGCCTGTTGGCACTGCAACTGGCCGCTCCAAATCTTCAGGCTCCGGTCCTTGGAGATCGAAAAGACACGTTCCGAATCTTCAGCGCCGTGCCACTCCAACTTCAGGATGCTGTCGCGATGTCCTTCCCGAAGGAAGAATTGGGTAGATGGTAAAGGCTTAAACACTTGGTTGCTGCAAACGAGTCATTGTGATTTAAAAAACGATGATAATTTTAATGTGTGTAAATGATGTTCGTTTACAAAGGTTTCCGTATTTTGGGCGGCTAGATCACTGCAACAGGGAAAGAATCAGGATGAAAACCAACCAAACCTCACTTTGGGGAAGCAGCGACTCTTGCCCACTCGACTAATCGACCCACATTGTGGGCTGGTTTAGGATCTAGCACCGACCATTTTGGGTCAAACAATTTGTTGATCCGTGTTTTGCTAGATTCATACTGGTTGGTGGTTTCAACCCCCCTGAAAATATGAAAGTCAGATTGGATCATCATCCCAACTATTGGGGAAAATAAAAAGTGTTCCAAACCACCAACCAGCATAGCATTCCGAAATGTAGGTTGCTTGTATCACCACAAAATGATGGCTTATCCTAATACTTCAGAACTCCCCTGGCAAACACCACATGACTTCAGCCACCCCCAGTGCTCCTTGCGCTTCCGCCAGGCACTTCCCAGTGTCAATGCTCCAGCGTTTCAGGCAGCCCCCATCAGAGCCGCTGATCACATCCGCGCCGTTGCAGCACAGGGCCGTCACCGCATCCTTGGGGTATGCCTGGCGAAGGACCGTATGGCCATACGCATCTTCAGCACTTGCAAAATCTGTCAGATCTCTCCAAGTCTATGTGTATATCTATATGTATAATATATATATATATATATGTATGTATGTATATATATATGTATACATATATATATATATATACATATATATATATATATAAGTGCTCAGGTCTCATTTTTCCACACCTGCATTGCTAGTCACACATCGCCACAGCGATCCATCAGTTGTGGATGGCCGTGGGGGGGAGTGGTTCGGGAGTTCTTGAGCGGTTGGAAAGTGTCGACAGTCGTACTTGCAAGTCAAGTGCTCAGGTCTCATTTTTCCACACCTGCATTGCTAGTCACACATCGCCACAGCGATCCATCAGTACCCACTCTACCCAAACTTTCCACCGATTTCGGCCATCCACAAACGTCCCCAGGTTTTTGTAGGCAGCTGTAACTCACTACACTGCTGCGCCCATCTCAAAACAGCTGGAAAACAAGAGGCTAAGGCTAGCACGTGCTCTCGTTGTTTTGAGCTGAGCTTCATCATATACTGGAGTGCACCAACCTCCTGTATATAAATTTCAGCCGTTTTCGCCGTTGCCCATCGGCCACGGCGACGCACCAGTTCTGCATCTTCGCAGCTATGGAGCAGCCAGGTGGCACCTCCCGCACGCAGGGATCCAGGATCACAAACTTTCGAAGTTCCAGGTAAAACAGAGCCCACGCCAATTCTCTGGAGAACTTGGCGAAACCTAGTTCGAAAAGTCTGGCCAGACATAGGCCACAAAGCATGATCCCATGGTAGATGTCTAAACGCAAGGACAACTACCTCCAGCATGTCGGGTACATCCAATTTGGCACATTGGTGCCTCGCCACAGTGAACCTAGTTTTTGGCTCAGGTATTGAGAGTAATGCAAATCTTTGTGAATACCCAACGTCCGCAGGCAGCATCAAATCACAACGCTTTGCACCCAAAAACTCTCCAGGTCGCAGCAAGGCACCAAAAGAGAGCGCCAATCCACCAGCAAACGAAGTCCACCCCCAACATAGGGAAACTGTCAGCATAGCTAGCAAAAGTTGCCAGGGCATGGCCAGGTGATGAGTAGGCTTCTCATCACGCACCCAAGCGAAAGCAAGGTCCCAAGCACCTTGCAAGGAACGTCTTATGGCAGGTCTGTAAGCAGAGACGGCATTGACAGTCTCTGCGTAGTGGTTGTAGGGTCTGCCCCCAAAGTACAAGCATCTACCGTACCTATTCAGAAGATCGTTAATCTGCTGCAGATGTCTCTGAGGTTCATGGAAAATAGTTAGAGGTTGAACACCAATGGTCTCCAGCCAGTGAAAAAACTGTTGCAGCAACTTTTCTCGATTCTCTGAAGTTACAGGCAGCACAGGCCGACCCGCAGGCAAAGGCGGTCGGCCCCTTCTCCAGGTAGCTCTGCTGATATCTCCAGGGTTACGAGGCACAAATCCAGAAGTCTCCATGGCTAAAACTGAACCGTACCTACCGAGGAAAAAGCATCCTAGCCAGACTCTCGCAAAGGCTTTGTGAGGCAGGAGAAAGAGGAGGAAGGGAATGGAGAAGTGCAAAGCAAAGTCCACAGGACCCTCCCCAGGGTAGCCCAAGGTGGCATCAAAATCCATGCCAAAGTCCAACCCCGGTCGAGCAAAACCAGGCTCGGAAGAGACACTACCCTGAGAGGTGGAGATGGAATATGCAGAGACCCTGTAGGTTGATCTGTCAGAAAAGTCCAAGGCGACAGGACCTAACAGGAGCAGCACAAGACGAGCCCAACCAGAAGCCCACTTCCTCAGCCTCGGCATTTGAGAAAGTCTATATATCTCCTCATCAGACCAGCCATGAAGTCCAAGTCCACTACAAGCTTGGCGAACCGCAACATCCCTGGTAGGATCATCCGAAGCATTCAGTCTTGTAGGGACAAAAGGCAGCGACAGGTAGAGACCAACACAAAGACACAGTGCGCCCAGCTTCCTCAAAACTGCTGTCAAACGGTGGGAAGAAGACCTACCTTTTGAAGCTGAACATCTGGTCACTACGGAATCCACCATGCAAACTGCCCGTAAACTTCTCTTCCGCAAAGCCAAATGAAGCGCCAACTTGTAAACTGACTGAAGCTCAAAAAGGTTTATGTGGTCAGCCTTCCTATGGGGCCAGGATTGGACAACTTCCCACTTTGCAGTCTGCGCAACCTCATTGACAAATTGGCTCTCCAACCCATGGACTTTCAAGTCATCAAGCTGTTTAAACTTCTCTCTCAGTCTGTTCACCCCACGCACCAAAACTTCTGCAAGAGCTTCTGCAAGACGAGGTGTATATATGGCAGAACCTAAGGTATACTTCCCTTGTACCAAAACATGCTGGTGGCTTCCATCACAACGCACTGAAAGAGGCTCCAAGTCTGCATGCACACCCAAAAACCGAAAACTCTTCAAATGGATTGAACCAAAAGCGCAAGAGTCGGTCCTGCAAGAACTAGCACTGGGATGTCTCTCAATGCTCTTCCAGCTAGGCATATTCTTCATCTTGGACGTGTAGGGTGTCTCTAAAATGCCAGTGACTTCTTCCACCAGCCCAGCCCACATCATCTGAAAACTGCGGTGCGCAAGAGTATTTCCATCAGCTGTCTGAGGGTCATCAACTTGAAAGCCAAAGGGAAAATCCACATCACGCAAGGCTGGTCTTCTCATGATGGAAAAGGTTGTGCAAGGAGGCTCCACCATAAAACTCTTCACCCTTTTCTCAGAAACCATGAAGAGGAGCCAGGAGGCAACATGCGTCCATGCTACATTGAACTCATCGGAGCGAGACAAGTCAATAGGGCAGCAAACTTTAAGGCCTCTTGCTGCGACAGCTGCTGTAACTCGGCCAGACCCCGCAAAAACTTCCACGAAGTCAAACTGCAGAGCTAGTGGCCTTTGTGGCGATACCAGATGCCTGTCCGCCTCTTCAGAGACTTCCTCATGAATGCCCAACCGTTGCAAAACCAGTTCTGCAGGGGTCTGCAGCCTAGTATATGCCCCCTTCGTACGGGAACATCTCCAAAGCATCTGAGCAACGCGAGGTTCAACTACCGCACTGCAAAAGGCGCCTTTCTCCATGGAGGCATCACTGCAGAAAATCTCAGGCATGTACTCTGCATTCAGCTCTGAGCAGGCAAGTGGAGAGAGGACTGCAAGTAGAGTAAGTTCCTCAGCAACCTTCCTAGGTAGAGGCACCAAGACAGGTTTGTTGACATCGATGGAGTCTGCCTTCACCAGCTTGAAACTATCTTGCAGTATCCCCATGAGGGCCCGTCTATAAACCAAAGCTGAAGTCCACCCACCAAGAAGACACAAGCGCAGGCTATCTGAGGTATGGCTAAGCTGTGCAACATGAAGTGACATCACCGAAAGGCCATATCTTTTCTCGGGCGGCGCCCCAACAGTGCCAACACCCAACTGAGCAGCCTTTTTTGATGAGTTCAAGTAGGCTCCAACAACTTTGCCCTCATCGACTCCATAGACATCTTTCTGTGGGGAGCCCTCAAGTTTGTAAACGACCTATCCCCAAGCGGGTCTGATTTCCGGTCCTCCACACTGATAGCGAAGAAGTCATCAATGCAGAGGCCATGAACATCCATAAGAGAAGGCAAAGGGCGATCAGAGACCATCCTAACGCCAGGTGAGAGCAAGCCAAAATCACGTAGCAAGTTTGCATGAGACTGTGTTGCCAGCTCCACTCCAAGATGATCACCCTGCAAAATTGACTTGAAGGAAACCAGTACTTGGTCATCCAAGCTAGAAAACCGCTGCCGTAGTGATGTACCAAGACCGTCGCCACGAAAAACGCGAGGCTGCTTCTTCTTGAGTTTCTCCCCCAACGCCAGAGTCTTTGCTGCATCCAAATCCCTCACCAAGGAAAAAGGCAAAGCAGGGCATATGCTGTTTGAAACCGCACGAGCATCTGACGACCAAAACTGGTGGTAAAAATCACGTCTGTCAGTCACCGAAATAGACAGCCGCTGTTGCTTCGGTTGCACATAAAGCTCCAAAAAATCAGGCCCATTCGGAAGAGTCTTCGATGCAGACTGCAGCCTCCCCTCAGTGAAGTTCCTGCCTCGCCGATCACCTATCTGGCGATCCCACACAGAGTCTTTCAGGCAGTTGAAGATCCTCGTAAGCTCATGAGGTGCTTCTTTTTCAAGGTCAGTCTTGTGGAGAAAGAGCAGCCCTTTTGCATCCCAAAGTCTGGCAAGTTTGGCAACTTCGCAAGCAGGATCACGCTTTAGGTGAAAGGCACTAAGGTCAACACCAGACAAATCATACTGCAGAACATCTGGAAACCTATAGGCCATGGAAAGGTCATCATCGAGAAAAGGAGTTGCGTCAAAGTGACCTCTCCCTACCACCTTCAGCCTTGCAACATCCAAGCTTCTGTAAGGCTCCAAACCATCAATGCCAGTATCATCCAACGGGACGTCATGACCTGGAAACATTCGGTCATATGGCCCCCCTGTAGCCCCCAGCTTCGTAAGGACTTCAGAAAGCTCATTGACCCTTGCACTTAATTGAGGAAAACGCCGGCCACTGGAAGCAACATCAAAAACTCCACTAGGGCCGTCTGCCAACATGAGGCACTTCCATCTTGCAAACATGCTGCGGTGCAGAGATGAAGGTACCCTCCCAAGCAAGTCTCCACCAAAAAACTTTCCTCCACTCCACCAAAAATTCAAGGCCACAGCCATGACATGAATGACCTGTCTGACAAGTCGATTCCTCCTGGATGAAGAAGAAGTAGCTCGGGGCATCCTATCAAAAGCACCAGGGAACGGTACTGGGATAGGGAAGATGGCAGATGCAGGCTCAGATCGCCTGGGCAGGTGAAATGTGGATCTGAGGAATGCAGCAAAGGAAGTACGAGTCCGGAGGACCCATCTGACAAGGCAAGAAGACCACTTCCAAAAGGAACAGCTCGTTGGCAAAGGAGGAGGTCCATCAGCACATGAATTCAACCTATCATCATCAACCATCGCATCCACTTCAAAATAGATACGGCCAACTCCAGGTGTCATGCAAGGTTTGGGCATAGCAGAGGGCCCACTGTCCAAAAATTGCTCTGTACCTGCACCAGTATTCAGGCAGCTCCTTCGGCTGCCTTCACCTTCTTCGGATAGCGCGTCTTCCTCTTGGGAGAAGCCGTCTCCCCAGCTCCAGGCGCTGCTGTCTGATTTGCATTCGCTTTTGGCTTCGACGCCACTTCTGATTTCTTCGATGTCAGGGTCTCCATGTCTTTGAGATAGGCCAATGTGGTTGCCGCCCAAGAGGCAGGGCACAGCGGCGCGAACGGCCGGCCATGTGGAGACATGGAAACCATACGATCCTGGAACATCTGAACAGGAGGCTCTGCCACTAGGGAAAGGAGGAAGGCCAGGGACCAGTCCCCCTGGTCTATTGCTGACTGCTCCAGGGACACCACAGTGAGGGCAACCAACTCTCTCACCCCAGCCCAATCCTCCGCATTGATTGCATCTACAACATGCCCCATCAACCAAAGTACAAGGCCTGTCTCTCTCTGATGACGGAACCCACCTTGTCGCTCCAGGTACTGCAGCATAGAAAGGCTTTGCAACTCGCTCAGGTTCTGAGGGACAGGCTTCCCTGGGTGGAGACGTCGATGCATCTGCTGCATCAGCTGTAGGTAGAAATTCCCACTGCGGGCTGCCAAATCGCTTTGCATCTTCTCCCTCCGTAAGACCCCACGCGTGCCAGATGTCTGGGAAGAGGAGCTGCTCAAGTTCAAGTCTGACATGCCGTCGGCAGAATGGGCGGCCAAGTGAGCGACCAGTGAAGTCAAAGCCGTACTTTGTTCCACCAAGGCAGCCTCCAAGCTGGAACCACCATGCCCTCCTCTGTCTCCTGCTACAGGACTTTGGCCTTGCTCCTGTTCCACAAGGCCTCTCGCAGATGCTTTTGCCTCCTTGTGTCGAGGAGGAGGTCCCGCCAAAGTGACGGCCTTCTGAACATAGCTCATGCCCAGAGGCAGAGCCGCTGCAGGCTCCAGACCTGCAGAGACAGCAGGCAAAGCTCGGGCGGAGACAGCCTGCTGCCCTGATACATCGTTTGCAGTATACCCCCTCGACTGGCTTTCCAACTGATCCTGCCGAGCCATGAGGACTTGCATCTGGTTGACAAGGACATCGATCTTTTCCATGACGGCAGCTTGCGTAACACGCTTTGGAGCAGCAGCCTTTTTTGTGTCCGCAACCGGAGCACCAGGCACCTTTGGAGGACTCAGGTCTTCTTGAGCTGAGTAAAAAAGGCTACCTCCAAAGGCCAAAGTTCTCATCCATCCTTGCACTCGTGACAGGAAAACATCACCATGAGGAAAGGTATGGGGAGAAGTCACATGGAAAGGCCTGATAGGCTCAGTGGAGTCAGTCACAGGGTCATATTCTCTGATCTGTTGGAGAAGAGCGTCAGCTGCATCAAAAACCTGCACCACGCCCTCAAGACCAATGGCCACCAAGCCTTCATCGGTATCCTCGTAGAGCGAAGCGTTGAAGGTGTCACCGGGCCCAATCAACGACTCACCTGTTTGATGCCCCTCATCAGCTGCAAAAAGGCCTGGAGAAATCATGCCATCAGGCACAGCCAGCAAAAGTCCACCACGTCGGGCAAATAGAGGAACTGCAAAAATCTGACACGCCTCTCCGCTGGCTGAGAGGTCATTTGGCACGTCCAACACTAGCAACGAGGGGTCACCCTCGTGGCTGAACCTGATCCGCTGCTTCTGCATTTGTAAAGAGCTGGGACGCTGATGCCCGCTCCGCAACAGAACGCTTGCACCTCCACAAGGGAGGGGAAACCGTAGTGCAAAGCTCTTGGATCACCACCAACAAACTGATCTCTCTCCTCGATCTTCAGGACACGCACTGGCTGAACAAGCCCAACAGCACGCAGGACAAGGAATTGAGTGTCCCTCAAAGGAATAGGTTCTGGCCCAGAGAGAGCAACTTCACAAAGCAAAGAGATCTTGGCCCAAAACCCTGCTGTGAACGCCCTGCGGATGCGGAACTGGCCGTCCGTCTTTGAAGAGACCAATTTCTTTCCCAACTCAAGTAAGGAAGCAGGTGTATCAGGAGGCCCACTCTCAACCTCAAAGTTCCTGACAGCACCGTACCCAGGCCCTTGGTAATCAGCTTCGACCAACTCCCAATCTTCCAGTCCTCCAACCACACCAAGCCCTGATCCTCTCACTGCCAAGGTAAGACGTTCCAAGCTAGATATCAACTGAAGGACGTCTTGCCTGGTAACCGGTTCACTCATGCAAGTAGGCCTGGATCCTCCTCCGAGCCCTGATCAGGTCAGATTCCTCAAAGGTAGGTGGAGGGGATGAAGCGGTGGAAGGCCAAGTCCAAGGCCGAGACGCAGAAGTCCAATGGAAAGCAAGGGAGAGGAAAAGTCCAAGTCCAAGCAGAAATCCAATGGAAATGCCAGCGACAAGCCAAGGAAGACAGGAAGCGGAGCAATGCAAGGGACAGGATAGCCAATGCGAGAGCTGACCAAGAGCTGACAGGCCCTCAAACAGTCTATGAGTCCACATCTAGTTCTTGAGCGGTTGGAAAGTGTCGACAGTCGTACTTGCAAGTCATATATATATATATGTATGGAAAAAATGCTGACATATACATACACACAGATCACACAGTATCAATAGATAGATATGTGTAAACTATAAACAAAATGGGAAACAAATATGTTTAATGGGTACACTCTCTCTCTCTCTCATTAATCAACACTAACATCTTCCCAAATTCCAACCCCTGCCCCCCCCTTTCGTCGGCCTTCACCGTAGCAGTCGGCAGGCGTTTTTCCAGGCGTTTTTGCGTCACCGCCTCGGATGAAACCTCCAGGGAGCGAGCCAAGGTCGCCAGGTCCAAGGCGATGCCCTGGGCAACCTGGGGCCGATGTTCCAAAAAAAAACTAAGGTTTATTATTAATAAACTAAGGTTGAACTAAGGTTTAGTTTATCAACTAAGGTTTAGTTCATTATCAACTAAGGTTGAGTTTATCCAGGAATATATCAACTAATATGAGTTGAATTACTCATAAAACTGGATCAACTAATATCAACTAAGGTTTCTTAGTGATTAGTCGATGTAACTGTCATTGGTTGATATAACTATAATATTAGTAATATTAACCAATGTTGAGAAATGTGCTGAAAACGGGGTATAAGTACCCAGTTTATCACAATGCTAATGTTGGGAAAATCATTGTTTTCGGGGGTAGCCTATTTTAGAGACAAACCAAGTTGGGTATGGATTAAGACAAACCCAATATTTGGGGGGAACATCGATAAACAACAGCTATCTCGCGGTGAACACAAGGGCTACCGTTTCAGGCGAACGTGAGAAAGTGAGAGGGTTTTGACTCATGGTTACTTTCTGAACAACATCAAATATATGAATCGGTGTAAGGGAGTACAGGCATAGCTGTGTTATAGAGAAGATGGATTTGCAACCAAAGAAATCCCCGATTGTCAATAGTTACAATAGAAATCTATTGTAGTTTATTGATGTTTATTGTAGTTTGTCTACTAAAACTACTAATGTGGGTAAAACAACAATAAGCCATCCCCCAAATCATCATTTTTATAGGTGGTATGGTTGCCATTCCCAGTCATGGGTGGTTTGTGACATTGTTTTACCCACATTAGAACTATTGTTATAGGCATCATTAGAACTATAGTGTACCAATGGAATATTTGTTAGTTTCCCCCATATGGGAATGGTGTCATTAGAATGGGTTATTGGAACTACTATGGGGAATAAACTATGAGAATAAGTAATGTTCATTAATCATTAAAAACAATAGTTATGTACTTATTCTCTGATTATTAATAATGATTCATGAATACCAATAGTAATAGTCATGTTGTTCATTAATCATTAATCACTAATCATCAAAACAATAGTTATTTATGAATTGATGAACAATTCATGATTCATAGTTATTTACCAATGATAGTTGACCACATTAGTTATTGACCAATCCATCTCTTTCCCCACGACGCGCCTCCCGCAACTTCAGCTCCGGCAGCGCCGCCGCCGCGGCGCCCAAGGTCCCGGAGAGCTGCAGCAGTCGCGAAGCGGCCGCGGCCATGGCGAAGCGGCCACGGGTCAAAACGCGACCGAAAACGGTACCCGAAGTCATAGCTGCTATAGCTGGATGTGAATAAAGCCCCAAAATATGGTAAATATGGGTTTTTTGATGGTTAGAAATCCCAGATATGGTAATAGGTTTTGACAAATGTTCAGTTGAAGCCAAGAAAAGTGGGGGATTTTATGGAGGAAAATGTGAGTCGAAGCACGAAAAAAGCTGGATTTGATTGATGGAAATGGGGAGACAACTATAATATGTAATCACACGGACTGATCACAATGGGTTTTGACTGATGTGAGAATGTGGATTCGAAGTGATTCGACCACCATGTAAGTTGGGTTTGAACCAAACAAAAAACAGCTAGGTGCGACGAACATCGTCGAAGATTTGTATCAGAAATCAACCGGGGAAATACCAAGACAACTTGGGGTCGTGGTGGCCGTGATTTTCGGCATCGCAAGTCCCTTCCGATAATCAAGACCACCTTAGAACCCTGGTTTGGAATATATTGATTCCATGAATTTGGAGGTCCCTCATTGATGTTATGTCACATAAGGGAAATGGGATTTGAATGAACACAAATCAAGATCTTTCAGCATCCCATGTGCATTCTAGGCTTTGTCAAAGATCCATAGTGGCAACTCCATTATAATTAATCACATGAGGCCAAAAAAAAACGTCATCAACTTCCTGAGTCCTGCTTGAAACTGGGATTCTCTGAGTGGATTCCTCCAAAAACACCTCACAGCACTGCTCACATTGACATCCGAATTCACCCAGCACCTCGGCACCCATGGACCAATACAAATCCTCTGCGGCGGAGACATGGGGGTGTCTGGTGAGGTGGGGAGTCCCTGACTTGGATAGTCAGGAAAAGCATGGTGAATAAATACATCTGTTAAACTTGGAAATGAGCACCAACGAATTTCAATCGTGGGCGGCTTCAACGGTGGCTGTGTTGCACCAAGAATCATGAAAAATGTGAACAACAGCGCTTGTGAGGGTAAATTATTCAAGTTTGACACCACTATTATTCACATCAACTGGATTATCACATTTTTACACTATTGGTTTATCATCACATTAAGCCCCACTGGAACTTCACTTTGCTGAAGCCGGGGGTGAGCTAGTTCGACTCTACCACCCCGCTATCGTCTTTCGTAAACCGGCGCTCACCGACTGGCGACCTTTGTTCAAATCTATATCTACCCAGTGGTAAACCAACAATTCGCGAACTGGAAAATCACCATGTTTAATGGGTAAATCAACGAACTAAATGGCCATGTTCCAGTTCGCAAACTGTTCAATTACCAGAGGGTATAGTCCATTAAGTGGATTGTAATCCCATTGAAATCCCACTAAATCCCATGAAATCCCACTAAAAATAATGATTATCCCTAACTAACCCCATTAAACCCCATAAAAAATCTGCTCCTCCATCCACTGTCCTTCACGCCGACCATGGAGGGCCAACTCCCAAGCCCAACATGGGCCACGTCATCCAGCTGCAGGTCCACCCAGGGCTGAGGCAGGCGATGCTCCTCCACCTGCCATGGCAGTTTTTCTTCAGGTTACCCTCTGGTAAACAGCCACATAACTATGGCAAATCACAATTTTTTAGGGGAAAATTCACTATAAATGGCTGGAAAACTATGGAAAATCACCATTTTTCATGGGAAAAATCACTATTTTTATGGGCCATGTTCAATAGCAAACTGTTAAATTACCAGAGGGTATTCAATAGTTTCCTATGGAAAATGGCCCATTTCGCTGCTGGATGATTTATGATGATTTATGACGATTTACCTATCAAAAACATGGTGATTTCAGAAACCTGTTAAATGACCAGAGGGTAATCATCCCCAAAACAGGAAATGTGAAGCATCGAGAATTGGAACCCTTGTAGAATTCCAAATTTGGAGCTTCGGAGAATCGGTATCACGGAAGTTGTGTGAAACCAAAAGTTCCTGGGTTCTTACCACCAAAGTTGGAGGCTTCAACATGTAATGACCATGCTTACAGCCACAGAGATGTGGCCAACACTCACTGAATCTGGCCCTTGAAATTTGATGCAAGGTCAGTATCTTCACTTTTATCCAATGGGATGACCAACTCTGTCAAGCTAACTTGGTTTTAAGTGAGTCATGGTGCCAAGCGAGTCATGTTCCGCCAACTCATGTCATCCAATGAAGAGAAGTTCAACTTGGCGCTCGAATGAAAAGAATAACGCCTGTGAAGGTCCTTTTGCACTGCGTGATACCAATTTATAAAAAAGAAAAACAGAATTCATCAGCATCAAAACATGGTCAGCACTGGCATCGGCAACCCAGCAACCTGACACCGGTAAAGACCCACCAGGAACTACTTCGGCCATCTCTAAACCGTGCCCCCAGCCTGCAACCGTTCCTGCACTACCGCACCACGCCACTCAGGAACCACGCCGTCCCAGCCGGAACGCTGCGAAGCGGCACCCGCGGGGTTTCCGTAATACCTTGGGAAGCGCAACGCTTCAGGTCCAACTTTGCCAAGAAAACTTGGGGATTTCCAAACTTTGGGGCCTCATGGTCTTTTTGGGAAGATGATGGACAAAACATGGGAGTTCAACAGAGAAAACTTGACGCTGTGAATGTATATATATATATATGATTATATATGAATGAATGTCAATAAATCCTTTGATTTATCTTACTTTGATATCATATGAATAACTGGTCATTCGTGGTGATTTTGTTTTTTTGCGTTTGGCCTCGATGCTGGTAAAACTGGTTCAGTATCTGCACCTGGTCTGCACAACAATTGAAGTGAACAGAATTGGTAGCCACCAACCTGTTCAACAATGTTGGGGCCACTTCCCATGTAAACCACCATTTGTGTTAGTTTGCGCAAGGTCCTGTCATAATGTTGCCCCTTTTTCCATGGCATAACCTCCCTGTTTCATTTCGCTCGTATATTCATAGTTGTAGCCAGTTATAGCCTGTCCCCTTGTGCCTCCTATCTTGCTTTACGAATTCGGCATCATAAGCATCAGCACCCAGCTGCAGTACACCGGGCATCAGCAATTTGTCGCTGTGACCTTCAACGAGCCACCTGCAACCAGGAGGAGGTCTCATCTGAAGCAGTTTATCCACTCATCAGCCATCACCCGTTGGGCTAAAAGATTCGCTAATTGAATTGGCTTGAGGCAAAATATGCAAGAAATACCGATGCTTGATGGATCGGATGAAACATTGGTTCCTGAAAAAGTTCCCGTAGATCTGGCATAGTATCTTGTGCAAGAAGGGCAACAACAATTTTCTGAAAACAGTACTGATGACACTAATCATAATTCACAGACCTGGTATAAGATGGTTCTGGCATACCCCAAACATAAACCATCATGTAGATTGTGATTTCATTCAGACAGCTCAGCTTGACTATACTTGGATTGCAATCCACAGTACCCAACTGTCCGGTTTTCTTGTGTAGACCAGATAACTCATCCCAATAAGTAGTGTCCCAAGTCTCCTCATTACCAAGTATCCCCGTCAAACCCTGTTCTTCTCATATTTCCCCAAGATAACTTTATCCCCAAATATCTAAATTGTCCCCATGAAATCCCCATATCCCTCCGAAGTATCGTCATTCATCGGGGCTTCAAATTGTTGGCACTTTGACATTCCTGACATTCCCCATTCCATCAAACCATCAAACCACACTAAAATCCCAGTAAATCCCGATTCTTTGGCACTTAACTCCCCTTTTCCACACGGATTCACCTCCCCAGCGCCTCAGGGACAAGACACTGGGCGATGCTCCAGCGCCGAAGGCGGCTTGCCACGCCCAGCTGCGAGTGCCGTGCAACGTGCCCTGCTCGAAGTGCCAGGTGTCGTGGAGGAGCCACACCTGGGACACAGGGGTGAAATGGCTAGTACTACGAGGTCAGAATGGCTTGGCCTTGAACTATCAGGAAACAAAATGCGGAAAAAGTTGGTGCAAGTAGATACAAAATGATCCATTTCAGCCTGGTTGGTTGGTTTTGTGCGCAAGGATTAAGGGAAACCGAATGGGCTTCAAGGTCTTTACGCACAAATCATGTTGAAACCTGTAATTTTGCCCTTATCCAATTCTGGTGCCATGTTTCAGCAAACTTGCCTTGCCCCCCATCTTACCTACAACTTCCGCATTCACCTTAAATCCTTCCTGAAAAACTGAGATCAATGAGATCAAAAATTTCTCCCAAGGCATCCCGCTAACCCTCCTCCGCTGCACAGCCAGGCCACCCCTTCAGACTTCGCTATCTCCACCTCCACCCGCGCTTCCAACCGATCCCCGGTCGTTTCGACCTCCAAACCCTGCGGGAGCACGGGGCCGTGCCACGTGGTGGGCCATCCATGCACCAAGTCCGTTCCCACGGACCAGAAGAGGTCGAACCTCAGGGTCTGGTAAAACGCTGGGATGGAGTTCACGAACAGGTTCGGGGTTAAGATGCACTAACATCTACAACCTCAATCTTGTTGGTTTTATATGCTGTTATCTTCTGTTTCGTTGGCTACCCTCTGGTGATGAAACATGGTTTGCTGCAAAATCCACCGTTTGCTTCGATGATTTTCCCAGTAAGACCTCCATTTAGTTCGGGGATTTAAAACCCAGCCATGTTTGTTTTCCCGAAAGGTAATGGGTTCCAAGCTGCTGGTGATTATTTATCCCCATCCTTTTCTGGCTAAACCATCCATTTCCGGTCCCGAAAAACGCCAAGTCGCGGGCTGGATACCAGCAGCTTGCCAGCAAAACGCAGCTCCGCCCTTTGAGTCGACGGGCACAGTTCGAAGCTCATGGGTCCTTAAGGCAGTGCTCGGTTTTTCATGGGAAAACTGGTAGACCAATGAAAATGGTGATTTAAAGGATATTTTAGCATGGACTTACTCGGCAATGATGGGTATTCGATAGAATTTACCATGCATTTTACATATTTTACAAGGCATTCCTTTTTCGGGAGGAGCTTGCAACAGAGACAGAGAATTGTTTCTGTTCAACGCCAAGCAATTTTTTTCAGTGGGGATAGGGTGAGGACATGATATCTATAGTTTACTAATGTTTACTATGTTGACCTGCAGGTGTTGTCATCTACAAATCATCTAAGATGCGTCATCACTGATTGACCATGCTACGGACGGAATCATAGGCACCCTGCACGATTCCACGATTCTGACCGTGCAATCTGAACGGCCTCATGGCTAAAAATCCCGAATATCTTCATGCGACTCCAACTAACACTATGATTACTATGATGTAGTACCTCTGGACATGTCCGAAATTTGGGACTCCAAAACTCAATGCTTTGCAATATTAGACTATTAAACATTACCTTCAAAGACGACTGTGGCCACATAGTCATCTAATCTGCACTCTTTCAGCACAAGCGTCCATCTTCAATCATCCACCTCTGCTTGCTGAAGATCTGCAACTTGTTCATTTTCCAACTCATCAAATGCAGCGCAAGCGCTAAACAAACCAGACCCAAAGCCGCTGCTCGCCCCACAGCGCTACATCCACGACAGGTTTTCCAGTGCGGACGCATGCGTTGTCAGATCAGCCCAGCATGGCCAACCCAGCACCATGGCATGAGCTGTTGCACCACGGTCTGAATCTGAAAAGATCAATGGCTAAAGGAGAGGAAAGCGAAGATGTCTCAAGTCTCAAGTCGCAAGTGGTGGAGTGGTGGCGAGTCCTTTCATCCATGACTTTTGCTGCACATTGATCAACAAATCACCTAATCTGATAGTCCTTGGAAAAGGTAACACAGTAACTCTGCCCGCCAAAGATGCAACCTGTAGGATTCCACTTTTCGATACTTCGCCCAGGACAAGGTGGCACTGCTGACGTCGAGCTGATTCCAATGAGGCTCTCGTGCAACTTGCACAACCTCGCAAGGAGTCTCTCGCGAGGAGTCTCAATGATTTTTGCTCAATTAGGACTTCCCAAAAATTTCAATGAAAATCCATGTTTTTCAGTTTTTGCCAATCATTTCAGTGAAGATTCTCTTCAAAACCCATCCCAACCTATGGCCAGTATATCACAGTATAGAAATATAATTGAAATATATATATACAATGTTTCCCATCTTTCCTCATCCCCAGTAATCACTAAATTTCATAAATTCTAGTCCAATGTATCAAACATCATCCCCATGTAGCTGCCAACCGCAGCAGAATCACTGCGTAAAGATCCCCTCTGTGAGTCCAAGCCTTCCCCAACGAAACACTCCATCGCATCGTGTTACCCCCTGGCAAATGTCACAGTTTTTGGGCTGATTTCTTGGGGGAATCCACAGAAAATTGCAAAGAAACCATAAGAAACCGCAATCAATAAAGAAATTGAAAAAAAGACACCATCGAACTGGCAAGGAATCCTTTTGTCTGTCGTTTTCGGTCTTCAAAGAGGAATGCACCGAACATATGCCAACAAAAGCCTTGTTTTGTCAGCGCTGCTCCCAGGTTCCTGTCGACCACTTCCAAAACGGAAGAAAGGAAGATCACCTTGGGCCAACTCTACATGGCACTTGTGACCACTTGGCACTTGGGCCTATAGACACAGAGAATGCAAATCCAGGGTTGAAGATGATGCATGCAAGCAATGGTCGCAAGTCTTGCTTCTCTTTGCATAATCAGCACTTCAGACCTCTCGTGGTCCATTGGTGCGTTCAAAGATGAGAAAAAGCATGTCGAAAAAAACAGACTTGGGTTTGTCTGAAAATGGGGCTTTTGGGACATAGCCATAGCAGTATACCATAGTATACCCGCAAAATGCTCATTCAAGAACGAACATGTGGATCAACCATTGGATCATTGGATTCTGGGGGTACCCTGTGTTGCTCGACAACTTTGAGCTCAACACGAGACTCCCGGCGAGAGCTTGAGACCTCAGCACCAAGGACCAATCAAGGCTAGATGCAGTGTTCCACGTCACAGTATGGTCACAGTTGCTGATCTCTCACCATGGATCAATACTTGCATGTGATTGGGTCAAAAACAGAAAAAACGGGGAGCAAACTTTGGATTTTCGGCACCAATTTCTAAACCCTTCATCCATTTCGGACTGCATAAATTACACAGAAGTTCCGTTGCAGCCAAGCAGCCAAGCCCAGCACGTCGCTACCCAAAACCTGCTGGGATGATCCAACTGAAAAATGTGGACCCTTCACTCCTTACGACTGGCATAGAACTTCCTGAAAGTCACCAAAGTATTGGCCAACTTCAGGCATCGTCCCGGAAGTTGGTTTCCCCAACCCCCCACATAGATGGCTTCACCAGTTGTAGCATCTTATAGTTTTAGGTTTTGAAAAAAGTTCCACGATGTTCCACCAAAAAACATCCCCCGGCCTCCGGCTCGCGGCGCTCACGCCTCCGCCATCCCACAGAGCTGTTCCTTCGCGGCTTCGAAGACTCGGCGCAGCAGCTTGGAGTCCAAGCCTTGGCCCAGCGAAACGCTCCAGCGCATCGCACCCGCCTGGGGAGCCCACGGTGGAAAAAATATGGGGGCTGAGTTGTTGGAGAAATCCATAGAAATTTGAAAGAAAACATCAAAACTGGTAGGATCACTGCATTAGAAATGGTAGCAATGCTTGGTGTGGATGTGTGTTTGTGGGAAAATTACCATCAAAATCTGTTGTCGGAATCTGTTGTCTGAATCTTTGAACAGACCGTTAGCAGATGCAAGTGCAATACACCAACAGTACTGCATATGATTCGGAACTTTTCAACATGGGGATCTCTAAACCAGCTGTTGGGCCACCCTGCGAACCTTTCCCATTCTTTCCCATTCTTTCCCATCGCAAATCTCACATGGATCCCTTGAAATTAAAGGTTTCAGTTCAATAATGACAATCGTTATAGAGGAGGTGTTCAATTTGTCACACCTCCAACTGCGCCTTGTTTCCCTCTGAGTGAATCATGCAGCTCACCCCCTCGTATCCATCAAAACGTTGCGCCGTGTAGAGCTTGGCACCCTCTGGGATTTGGCACACACCTGGATGGGATTTTGCTGGCAGTCATGGCATATGTTCAGGATTTCACTACAAATTAATTTGATGTTCAATGTAATTTTATGATATTATATTATATTATATGATACTGAATATTATATGATACTGAATATTATATGATACTGAATATTATATGATACTGAATATTATATGATACTGAATATTATATGATACTGAATTTATGTTGCAAACCCTTTCACAAGAACAAATCAGCTGCAGTTCATTCTTTTGCGACTATGGCGTGTCAGCATGCAAAGTAAACTGCTGGTGGTGAAGGGGATGGCGGTGGGTAAGCGAAACCACACAAATCGTGGGGCACCCACCCACCCTCCCTATTTGAGAGGAAAGTTGCATTCCATCGTAATGCATTTGCAAACATAAGGTGAAGTCTCACGCGACAAACACATTATGTTGCAAACCCTTTCACAAGAACAAATCAGCTGCAGTTCATTCTTTTGCGACTATGGCGTGTCACGAGCTCTGTCACCCCATTCTCAGTGATTCTCGTGACTATGCCATTGAGTAAAGAAAAAGCATCAGCTGAAACATTTTTCGCTCTTTGAAAGATTTCTGCCGACACATCGTTTCTGGAAGGAGGATCTGCAATGTTGCTTTTTGAAGGTACACGTGCCAGCCAAGTGAAAGAATGAATGTTTGATTCCATTTCAGCAAAAAGACCTGCTAGGAGATCCAGTGTGGAGTTGTCGGATGACCCTTTAAGTAAAGAAAACTTGGTTCCTTCATTGTCAACAAAGATCACACAACGCCGATTGCTGAAGCGTTCTTTCCACAGTGCAAAGGCTAAAACCGCGGCAAGGGTCTCTGCTTCAAAGATGATTTGTTTCTTGGACGCTTCACCCAAAGCATTGCGACCATTGCGGTCAACCGGCACAGAGAAGAATTCAAGCTCTCCATCAATACACAAGACTCCACCCAAACCACAAGGCCATATCCTGTCTGTAGGCTCATAGCATGCATCTGTAAAGATGATGACATTCTCTTTGCAAAGTGATTTTATTTCTCTTGGCACGTTGCTCTGCAGCAATTCCCTGAACAAACGCAGAAAGAAGATGTCTTTGGTTTGCAGTTTATGTCTGCGCCCTTCAGCGAAATCACTCAGGACTCTGAGACATCTTCGACCAGTACGGCCGAACATCTGTGCTTCTGCAAACTGCATACGCCCGCGCAATCTCTGCGCTTGCTTCGAGCTCAACACATTACCAGTTATGATCTCTTGGAGATCGTCGCACAGCTCTCGCACCCGGGACTCAGTGTTCTTGACAAACACTGAGCCACGGCAAGAATTGTGTAAGTCAAACATGACACCAAGTGCTTCGCAAAGGTTATCAAACGGTGAACATTTGTCACCTTCTTCTGCAAAAGCCCATCCAAGCAATTTGAACAATGAACTGATGGTGGTCTCTGTACATGTGATCAACGCCGGACTGCTGAAAGCGATGTAATCGTCATAAAATGAAGTCCATAGAATTCTGCAGCCAACGACTCCTATCCACCATATAGCCCGCGCCAAACGCAAGAATGCATGAACACTCCTTATGGCACCAAAAGGAAGCACGAGACTCCTAAAGAGTTGCATGCGGCCAGAGTTAGGGTCAAATACCCTGATACAAGAAAACTTCTTCCCTTCACTGCTCAATGCAACTTGTCTGTATGCGCTCGTTAAATCAAATGTTCTCGCTACCACTGCTGAATTAAGCTCAAGCTCCTCACAAGTATCAAACCACAAAGCAAGCAATGCACACGCTACATCAATGGTGTGAAGGACCGGCGACTCAACTGTCGTGACGCAAGTGTTCACGCCAGATTCTGTATAATCATCTATGAGTCGAACTTTGCCCTTCTTTTGCAACAAGCCGAACCGGCGTGAGATGGGGTGGCTGTCGGGCACCTCGCATTGCTGCAAAGGGCCCAACAGCCAACCCTTCTCAACTTCCTCCAGGGTCTTGGTCCACACAACCTCGTCGATATGACTATCGCCTGACCCCGAGGCTTCTGCAATGAGGTTCGGTCTGATTCTGGCCGCATTTGCACAGAGTTCTTCAACTGTAGAAAGGGCTGGGATGAATTTTCCCGGGAGCATGCCAGTCTCATCAACAGTGCCTGTCAGTTTGGCACCTTGTTTCAATTCGTTTACAACATCCATGTCAGGAAAACTGGTAGACTTCAAAATTTCTTCAAATAAAAGAATTCTCTTGCTGGAAACCGCCCTCGCAACCTCTGGGTCCATGCTTTCTTTCAGCCTCAGTTCATCCTTCGCAAGCTCTTTGGCACGCTTGGCCCAGGTAGCCAAAAATCTGGCTCTTTCCAGCGCAATTTTATGTGCAGGCGTTTTCAGGTTATAATCCACGGCTTCACGCAATTCACATGGTAATGCAAGTGCAACATCAAGCGGATGTTTGGACGTGAGGGCCTGCTCCACAAACTCAACGTCACTCCAGAAAATTCCAAAAACTTTTACACAAACCACGCAAGGAAACGAAAACAATGCAGCATCAACTGAAAAATCACATTCATGAACACTGACATGTAACTTCCTCAAAGTGCACTGCTCATTCACGGCTTTGCAAAGCAGCTGCAGATCATCTCCCCCCACTTGAATTTCATGCAGCAATTTTGAAAGCGGAGGTATGGCCAAGTGGCTTGGCCAAATTTGCAAATCATTGTGCCAGATTGTAACAACACGGTTCTTGTATTCAGGCAAAAATGTTGGAACTTTGGAGGTGCCTGCTTGCAAGTTTGTAAATGCACGCGCACCTTTGTTTAAAGAGAATTGGGCAGTGGGCGCGATCCCTTGCTTCTGTAAGGCAAGAGCAATAGTTTCCGCAAGTGTATCACATAATTGGGTTGGATAGTGCACCTCCAAGGCAGTAGCGAAAACTCGCTTGGACCCTTGCAAGTGAATACCCCATGGTTCGTGCTGATGGTTGCCCGGGCATGTCTTGTCGATCTGTTGAATCTCAGAAAAATTTGCAACCAATTTGGTCCATTTGGGTCGCTTTGATCCATAAGCACATGCCTGGTGCACTTGCTCCACAGAGAGTTCCTGGAAATCACGCTCAACCCAAGGTGTTACCTGCCAGAAAAGTGAGTCCTTGGGGTTTTCACACACAAATAATTTACCCAATTGACAGCACTCCACATATACTTGAGAAACATAGTCATAAAGGATGTTTGATTGTTCCACACGCAAAAAGTTCCAACCAGTCAAGCCATCTACCCCGTCTGGAAATTCCAATGTACGCAAGGGCTGTGGCAGGTTATCCTGTCCTTTCAATTGTATTGTTCGTGCTTTGCTTGCAGTGCCGCAAGGAGGAGCAACGAATACTGCTTTGACCTGTGGTAGTCGAATCCATTCCAAAACAAGCTGTTGTGTTGCATGCTGAGTCAGATCCAGTTTTGTAACCATCACCTTAGGTGACTTTGAAACAATCTTGTCTACAGCTATAACCTCAAAGCCCATTTGTCGCAAAGAGGCGCTAAGGCCAGCCGTTCCACAAAACAACTCAAGCACAACTGCATGAGAACCTTGATCGACACCTCCAACTGCAGGCGGTAGTCATTCATTGGATTTTGGCACTTCGGCAGCATGCGCCTCTTTGAACGGGTGCAGTTTGAAGCATCCGCCCCTAAAGCACACATGGCGACCTTTTGCACATGAACCTCCTGCCGGTGCTTTATTACATCCTGATATATTGTAATCAAAGCAAATAGGTCGATTCTTGGCATCACGACCTACACACCCATGATATCCTTTTGGTGCTGCATTCGAGCCGGAAGTCTTTCCACCTTTGAACTTGCCTTTTCCTTTTCCCTTGGAAGGATTGGGCGGCGGAGCATAGGGTTCACTTCCATGTTTTCGAGTCTGCTGAGATGTATCCTCCCTCATGGCAAACTTCGGCAAGGGAACAAGGTGGAATGCGACGGTATAATCTCTGAGTGCTCTTTCAAGCGATGCATCCAGCGGTCTCACATCGTCAGCACCTGGCCTGATATCTTGTACTTCTTGCGCCATGAAGCTGAACACCTCGCGATCTGCTCGAAGGATCTGCGCCAATGTTGCTGCTTGAAAACCCATTGGCGGTTCCACGCTGAGGTGCTTGAGCAGCTTCTCTGTATATAATTCATGGGCTCTAAAAGAGATTAGATTGGCGAATTCATATGCAAGACCACGCCGTTTGAGGCACTGTGACAAGTGGAAGGTTGTTGAGATCGCTTCGTCAGGAACAGTGCGCGTTTCTTTGATAGCCAAAGTACCCGCATCAAGCTTGAGCTTTTTATCCGATCTTCCAGTGGTGATTTCAAGCTCCCTGCTTGTGCAGCGTTGTGGCTCAACATATTTCAAAACACGTGTCTCAAACTGCGAACAAACCTCATCCAAAAGTGCATGTGAAGGCTCTCCAATTCCATGAATGTTCAATCCTTGAAAACGTCCACGCAACTCATCCATCCTTGCAGTCTTCTCAGCAAATGGCACTGTCTTTGGTGTGCCGGGATCAGGTGATTCCACTGAAGCACGAATGGTTGATGTAAGAACAACTTCACTCTCAAAATGCAAACGCCTCAACGCAGCTGCTGCACCCATAGGTAATGGGACACCATTGTTGATGTCAGTTGCCCAATCATTGAATGCACGCTCCTCAAATTCTGAACCCGGTCTAAACACTGCAAAAGCAAGATGGCCCAATGTTGAAACACCTTGGGCTTTCAACCTATCCAGAAAGTTCCTAGGCAATCCATATTCGGTTGCCCGGGCGATGAAATGTGCCTCGCTGTCTTGGATGCCTGACATCTTGAACCAAACTCCGGTGACAAACACCGAGTGATCAAACTGATAAGTAAAAGAATCAAAGCAACTGAATCCATGTGACATGCCGACAACATCAACCGTGAGGCCCCTAAGACAAGCAATCACAAATCAACAGGAGAGGGAGAAATCAAAAACAACTTAGGAAAAATTGAGGACAAACCTGCATATTCAACGTGAAGAACACGGCAAAAATTTTGGAATGCATACATTCCATCATGTGTGTCATTACATAAATGACAATTGGGCTGGACATACCAGCCTCAATATGCACATTTGCACAACGTTGTTGACAAACAACAACGACACAGGCTGCAACGCCCGTTCTTTTTCATACCACAGGACCTCGCAAGAGGTGATATCAGATGTTGTGCGCAAAGCACGTTCCACATCTAAGGCCTGTCAGTGCAGGCACAGCCACATAGGTCTGACCCAAAGGTCTGCCACATCTGAAGGTGGTTTCATTGCGCTTTTCATGGATGACGTTCGTCTTCACATTGATATACCACTTGACGACCACGCCACCGCGCTTTGGGACTTCTGCATCATCTTCTTCGTCCAAGTCCCATTCAAAGTCTGTGTCCTCACTGGAGTCCGAGCATCCACTGGACTCTTCTTCTGAGCCTGACTGCCAAGCTGTGAGGAGGTCGTGCTGTTCTTCGAGGTCAATGACAGCACCATCCCACTCCAAGTCTGGCCAGACAAATTCCTCTTTGACTGCAGGAGAGTTCACAGCTGTCCCAGGCGAGTAATCATCGTACCCAGCCATGAAACGATCATGCAAGTGCTCCAAGTCCGCTTGTTTGCCGACTTCCTGCACATCTCGAACAAGAGGTTCACCTGCCGCGCCAAAGGGAGTTGCTGCAGCGCCCATAGTGCCCAACACAGGTGCCACTGGAAGAAGTGGCGTAGAAGGAGCACCAGCAGGCGTGGCCCTGGCAGGTGTTATCATGCCGGACCTCGACTTGCCAGGGTGGAATGTTTGTCCCTTGATGGACTGCAAAACCCGCTCAAAGGATCGCAATGCACTGGACAGTAAATCACGTGAGTACAGAACAGTTGCACCTTGCACACTTTTCGCATGCCTAGCAAGGATGGCACGGTGTTCTTCGGAGATGCCCAACTTCGAACACCAAGACAATCCAGTGGCCTTCAACGAATGTGTGGTGATTTTTCGCCCTGCAATGGGCCTACCTCCAGAAGCAAAAATCCTCTTGAGAAATGCGTTCAGCTCTTGGGATGTGATATACCTGTCTTCCCAACCGATGGCTCCGGGCTTTGGTGCCAACAACATTGGCGTGGCTGTGCTACCCGGATCTTTCAAGCCAACCTTGTGTCTCAGCTCCAGGTACTCCTTTGCCCAGCTGTCACCATTAATGCCAACTGCAGGAGCCACGATCGGAAGCAACTTCGACTTCGCGTCCATACTCCTGGCACCCTTGTGCAAGGTTGCGCTCACTTCAATGTAAGCACCCTCAGCGTCAATGAAGAGCTCCGTTACTGCCAGCAAATCACTGAAGCGAGCCCGAGCATACAGCATATGTAGAAGGTGACCAATGAAGATGCGGTCAACCTCGCATACGTTCTGGTCCTTGAAACAGTGGTGCAAAAACTCCACCTCATTCACTGTGAGAACATCAGAGGGATGCCATGGTTTCTTGTTTGCATATAGCTGAGCTGCTAGTCCTTTGACTCTCAAACTTTCCAATACGCTCAGAGCACCGTCCACTTTGAGCACATAATGGCAGAAGCGTATAGACTCCAGAAGACTGACTGCTCTCGAAGCGGGAGCCTTGGTTTCTTTCAAATCGCGCATGTAGGCCCAAACGCGTTGTTCAGAAAATGGGATCCAGGTCTCTGTAAAATTGCGCATCTGCCACTGGTTGAAAAGTTTGATGGCACAAAGTCTTTTGAGTAGTGTACCGGGACTTTTGAGACCGAAGGTGGCGTCAAGCAGCTCTAGCCCATATCTGAAAACATCGGAGAGGCCCTTCTCCTGAACTGCAGCACGGCCCGGGTCACTTGCAGACATGTTCAAACGCAGCAAGTCCCACCATTGATGCAACGCATGTTCTCTTTGAGATGCACGTTCTTCAGTGAATGTACAACCTACAATGTTCTTGACCACGGCCTTGTACAAAGCCGCCTCATGTAGCGTAGTTTGCACTGTCACAGTTCCATCAAGATGAAATCCATCAGAGATACCAATGCCCACGTTGACAAAATTGTTGACCCCTGGATTCAACCTGGGCTTCTTCAATGAAAGGCGTCCTTGCTGTCCAAAGATGCGTCCAAGTCTTCCTTTCTCCCATGGGTACAAAAGCGTCTTTTTGTCTGTAAGACGCAGTGCTTCCGAAACGATCCCAGGAGGTGCAGCTGACGCAACTCGCTCCAACCTGCCAGGTTCCATTTTCGCTGAAGAGGTACCTTTGTCCACAAACTTGACATGGCCTCCAGTATCACGCTGTGCAGCACAGGAACCAGGAAAAACAGGAGGAAAAGTATTTGCGTCCTTTGCACATGATTCCAAGTGTTCAAAATCATCCCATGAATGCATTGGTTCAAATTGTTCACCAGTCATCTCAAACTGAGCACCTGTACTGCCAAAAACGTCATCACCGCTTTCAAGATCTTCTGGCAGACTTACTGGCATAGAAGTTGGACTCTCGTCCGCTGCATTGGCTGCCCCTCCAAACCTGCTCTTCCATCTTTTCCTCATCGTCGATGTCTATGCTCGTAGCAGGAGTGATAGGTGTGACCCTCCTTTCGAGTGCACGCGCTCGCACACCAGCGACAGGTGAAGCCACAACTCCACGGTCTCACCAGGCCCTGCTCGTTGATGGGCCCTGCACTGCCTTGAGCTCCAGAGGTGCCTGTCTCAGGCCTGGAGGTTGCTGGAGCTGACAGGCGTTCTTGCAAAACGCTGGTGATCTCCTGCACTGTCTGAAGGAGGGCACTATTTGAATAACTTTGCCAAGCAATGCACGGAGGCAAATCGCAGCACTTGTCCCCCATAGCTAAGCGAAACCACACAAATCGTGGGGCACCCACCCACCCTCCCTATTTGAGAGGAAAGTTGCATTCCATCGTAATGTATTTGCAAACATAAGGTGAAGTCTCACGCGACAAACACAATTATATGATACTGAATATTATATGATACTGAATATTATATGATACTGAATATTATATGATACTGAATATTATATGATAATATATGATATTATATGATATTATATGATATTATATGATATTATATGATATTATATGATATTATATGATATTATATGATATTATATGATATTATATGATATTATATGATATTATATGATATTATATGATATCTCGGCATCTCACTACGAGTCAATTCGCTGTTGGAAAATGACATCCGAACCCTCTGTCGGGGACAAACTGTGCTAAAAAAACGTCTTCGGTAAATCCAGAATCAGTTCCTACCCACCTTTATCCCACCTTTATCCCACCTAGATTGCTCAACTCGATCGTGGCTTCCGGTGGACCAGCATCAAAGCGTCCTTCAGTCATGGTCAAGGCGGAACGATGAGCCTCACCACGAGCCACTCGCTCTCGAAGCTGACTGGTCCTGGGGTCTTGTTGGCCAACTGCGAGATTTTCCAGGCTGTCTGGGAAAAAACATAGCAACGTTACCCTCTGGTTATGTCAAAATAGCTATTGAAAATGGCAATTTATAGTTGATTTGATTTACCCACTAAAAATTGTAGTTGTCCATACATATGTTAGTTTACCAGAGGGTAAATGGAAAGGTCCAACTTGAATCAAACATGTAATGCATCGGTGGTACGACTAGCACAACTACTACTTGACCGGTGAACGGAAAGATTTGAAAGTCCGAATGTCGGACCGTGAAGAGTGAAGAGTATGGGGCTCAAAACCAACACAATCGGCACATGCCTTTAGCAGTTGGGCAAAAGTTCACAAGTTTGAAACCCAATCAATTTCAACCTCGGAGTATTTTTCCCAAACCCCGTCATTTCAATTGCCTTTTGCCAAATGGTTTCGATCGTTGCATCACCACCATCCGCTGATATCGCCTCTATGGAATCGATCACGGTAACAGTGCCATGTGCTTGTGGCAGTTGTTGGTCGCCAGACTCATCTGTTGGGGACAAATAGCCTGGCATTGTTTGGGATCTCCATTCAACTGGATTGAAAAAAACATCTCCAACGCAAACAGTTTTCGCGTACTCCCAAATTGGATCTCTAAGCCTTAGCTGCAAATGATACAATTTTTTGCGATCTGGGCTGGCAGGTCTTATATAAATCCAACTCATTTCCAAAGTTTGCTGAGGGATTAGTGGCATCTTTTTGGACCGAATTTAAAACACATCAAGTCGCACATCAGTTTCCCTGAAATCCCAGATTGGTGACTTTTCATGAATTAAAGTCTCAGATCATCTTTACCGGTTTTGGAGAGTTTTTTTCCCAGTTTGGTACCTTTTTTTGTCGCCAAGCCAGTTTTTTTCTTGGAAACAAGACCAAACTCTTAAACACCATTCCTAGGACAGATCTATACAGATCTTGAGATCCCAAAGGTTGGGGATCAGCAAATTTGATTCCAGGCCTCTCAAATCCACCAAAACGGAAACAGCAAGATCCCGTGCTTCGCTTCCAGCGTACTCCGCAGCCAGGCAACGCATAAACAGAGCGATCAGAAAACCCGTCAAGGTGGCGCCTTCAGCCTCCACGTTGAGCCTTTGTCTCAGTGACTGTAGGTTGGTGTTCGAAAGGTCAAAACGTAAACATTCATCTCCCTTGGACGAATGTTCCAAACACAACTCCTTGATGTTCAAGATCTGGTTTTTGGAACATAAGTAGGGAGGATCATCATCCCATCTTTCCAATTTTCCCTCGGCCACCATCTCCTTCCAATCTGTGAGAGCGCCCAATTCCTGCCACTTTTTGGAAAACTGCTGGGCAGGCAATGCATTGCTGGCGCAGCCCAGGAAGTGCATCAACGACCGACCATCGCAGATGGCATGATTTGCGTTCACATAGAGCATCACCCCACCATCAGCACCTGAAGGTGAAAACTACGCCCTACAATTGAGGTGCACATCTCATGAGTACCCACCAGTAGACAAACATTACCTATGGGAATTTTCATTGAAATCCCAATGTTTGAGGGTAAACCATCTATAAATGATTTTTTTCCACAACGGGGTTTCATTGACAGAGGTACCCCATTCAAAACTTCAGTCCAGCGTTGAATCACCCCTCACCTGCATCAGTGACTCGGTACGGAAGCAGTCGAAGTGACAGGGGGCCCTCAACCGGAAGCGTCGCACGACAGATTGAATCATCCAAGTACTTCCCAAAATCGTCCAAATGGACTGGCACATCTTGAAGACCAGGTGTTATTGCAACTGATTCTGTATCAGTCAGCAGCATCCAGCGATCGCTGCCATCATGGGAAAGGGCCAAGTGACCCAAGCGACATCTTTCGCAAGCAGCTAGAGCATTCTGGAACGCAGCATCCTTGGTTTCATTTTCCAATACAAGAAGTATTGCAAACCTCACATTGCACGAGGCAAAAAGGTCCTCCAGTGCATTCAATGGACGCTGCGAGGTCATCTTTCAAAATGCATGTTTGCAGCGAGTTTACCCATTGCAGACTCAAACGGAACGAGTTCAAAAATTTTCTGACATTGTACAAAAATAAGAATTTTGTGGTTTCGATTGATCTCGGAGATACCGTGCCTGATGAAGGAAAAGTGTTCACCCTGCTAATGTTGCCATGGACTGTGTGTTTCGTAGAAATGACCCATGTTTTGACACAAAAATAATCACTGCGGTGACGCAACACGTGGCCCCCATCAGTTTTCAATGCTCGAAAACAATTTCGAACTGCACACTCACAACTGTTCTGCATCTCTTGTCAATTGCCATTCTCGGAGACACAAAATCCAAAAATCGAATGTCACCATTTCACAAACACCCACACATTGGTGTTCCTCGGCAATCAGAGTGGCAGTCACCAAACATGCGCATTGGAAAACAACTGGACAAAAATAGGTTGTTCGTCACAAATTCAATTCACAACATGTCGTTGTCGACAAAGGACAACCAATGCCTGAAAGTACAAATTTAAATTCCCCGAGTTGTTTGAATACAATTCGTTTCAAAATCCACCTCGCTTTGCATTTTCCGAAGTACAGTAGTGTGAGGCAATTTCCCATTTTGTAAAGCAGCGCACACTTTTCATCCGAAAGGGCTGCGGCAGCACCCAGTGGTTTCTGTGCGTGTCATCCTTGCTACATGCAGGGGCCATGCTAGCTTACACAAAAGTTTGACACCCCGCCTCAGCTGTGCATCCGTTTGATTGCGCGAGCTGATCTTCAAACTAATCAGGTGTGTCCGGCTCTCAGTGGTTCTTCTTCAGGTTGTAATCCACCATTAGCGCTGCTCGCAAGACCTCCATGTCGATTTTCTCCAGGATGTAGTGGCTCTGAAGCTCGAATCGGGCTTGACATTGGACTTACCAGCGGTCCATGCTCTCGTTCATAAGCTAGAATATGTCGATATTCGTCAGCCCATTGAGCATTGTCCCGGAATGCTTCATCTTCACTTTGGCCTGGGTACCATTCCGACCCATGATGGCTCTCATCATGCTGGGATGGATGTTCCTCATCCTCACTTCCACCTTCACCAACTCGGTCCACTGTTGGTGGTTCTCTCTGCTGGACTACTCTTTCACCAGCATGTCTTAGGATTGCTTCTTGCAGTCCCGGCACATCAGTTGTAATCGCTATTGTGCCTTCGTCTTCACTGCTTGAGTCGCTCCTCCTCAAGCCTCTGATGGCTTCAAGCAGTGCCGAGACATCTCCTCGCACGTTGTGCATCTCCACTGATGTCGAGGCTGCACTTTGCAACAGCACACTGATGCTTCTTTCGGTTCTTGTGGAAGCTTCTCTGGTTGCTGCTTCCAGTTCGTGGATATGTGCATCCAAGTTCGTGAGTCTTTGTTCCACCTCACCTTGGGCTCTCCGTAGTCGCTTGTAGGCCCATCTTGCAAGTAATGCCAGAATGATGATACATGTTGCAATCATCCACATCAGTGGCATTTGCGTCGAACGTGACGGAGTGGTTGGTTCTCCGCACTGAGGTTCCAAGCCCGCTGGCTCAAGCCCTGATTGTGCGACTGCTGATCCTTCTTCAAGCAGCGCTTGCACCAGCAGGATCCGAAATGCCTTGTAGGTTCCTTTGGCATTTGCTTGCTGGATCCTCCTCACTGCTTTCTTGTCCAACTCCTTTTGTTCATCCTCCAGTCTCTCTTGTTCTCCAACTGGATAGTAGTCATTGTGGGTATCCACATAACCCATCAAGTTCAACAACACTTTGTTTTTTTTCTTTCCTTGGCTTTTGTGCTGAGGTCTACGGCGTTTCTCCACGAGCCAACTGGCTTTACCGCGACTTCACCCTTCTGAACAAGTTCTTGCACCCACAGTAATCCACATGAGATGCGGCGTACTCTGCCAACAGGCCAACACCTTGCCTGTGGCAGAAAATGCCCTTGCGCTAGATGAATCGCGTCGGAGTTCCAGCTTGCATTTCCTTCCAGTGATGAACTCAACGCAGTTCTTGAGAAAAGCTCCTTCCGATGCACCTGTTGTCATGGCCACGTACTCGGCCTCACACGACGAAAGCGCAATTGACTTATTCTGACTGCGGGTCAGAGTGTGTAGCAACACTCCAGTCAGGCAAAAGTTGGCGGCTACGCTCACACTTTTCCTTGTGCCGCGATCTGAACCTGCAAAGACTTCCGGTAGATCTTCACCGGTGCTCTGTCTGTCCTCGTCCCGAGGATCAAGCACACTTCTTCCTGCTCTTGGCACGTGGGTTGCATATCCACTTGTACCCTTCAGGTAATAAAGTACCAGGCGTTCAGTGTCTGGTAGTCCGCTCGAGTACGGCATGTCAGTTGACTTGCCAGTACACGTATACAGTGCTGTGCGTCGGGGCCATCAGCACTCATGTCAAGTAACACCCCAACGGCTGTCGCAAACCGTTGCCTTTGTTCACCTGCCAATTCCGGTGAGCCCTCCTCGTAACCAGTTGCCTCTGGAGTTGTTCTTGGTTTCTTCTTCTCCAGGTTGGGCAATTCCACCAACTTGGAGATGTACTTCTCTCCCATCTTGATGGTATATCCCGACTCATCATATTCGTACTTCCTCTGGGGTTGCTGCTAGCTGGATGTCATCCACGTGTACCAAGACGACTCCTTCGACCTGTCCTCAAGCTGATCTCTTTGCAAACAGGTTCTGGCTCAACGCTAGAGATTCGTACTGTTCTTCCTCCAAGGTGTCCTTGAGGAAAAGTCCCCACTCTCTTGTACCTGCCCTTTGGCCAGGCAACAGTTTTTCCAAAACCCAAACTTCATCTTCTTCCAACAGATGTTCGTACCCTCGAGGTGGGTTGACATACACTTTGCTCTTCTGCGGCAACTGCAAAAAGGCGTCCTTCACATCGATGGTCCACAACTGGAACCTTTGCTCACGCATGGCCAGTGCTGCCAGTAGGCGTATTTGGCCTGATGCAATCTTTTTTTTTTGCTCCGGTTTAACCGTTTATGCACTGTGGCACGGTAGAATCATCAAGCACATTTATTGAATTAAGCAAATACATGCAAATGAATTGGTCACCCAGGAAAAAACAACCGAAACCAGACAGTGGAGGAGCCAAAGGAGGGACGAGGCGCACTTCCCCCCGCCCGAAGTGTGTCTCCTCCAGACCATAAAACAACAAAAGAAACCAACAAGGGAACGGGGCCGGGGCCAAACACAAACAACCACATCCAAGGTGACCACTGGTAAAGCTTTGCCTACCTATTGTACATCCACCCCAGAATCAGGTGCAAACGATCCTACCTCGACGGCGGTGAAAAGTCGCTTACGCTATTAACCTGGTGTGAGACCAAATTGAGCTACTTATGGGCATAAACTATACCGTGCCCCTCAAAGTCCTCTCAAATTCCTCTCAGAAGTGCACTTTCCGGGCATCAATCATCAACGCTTACTGCAGTACGCCAGGCATCCAAAGGAGGGCAGAAACCAATCTATGTAGCGAATGAAGGTTAGCGACACCTGGTGTTAGCAGCACAAGCGTAGCCACATAGGGCCGACAGGTCATCGGCCGTAGCACCAAATGCAATTACAGACCCCAGTAATTCATTTCGGTCTGAGTGGTGTTATCCTCAAAGAAGTATGCTCTGGAGTGACAGCATGGGCAGCACACCTTCAGCACTCAGTATGGTGTAGCGGGAAAATTTCCCACACAGGGCCGAAGCCTTTGATGCCATACAAGTGAGGCCCCAACTCCGTCTCCAAAAATCATATCAGTTTGAGGTGCCAAAAACGAACCCAAAACTAGCCCCATGTACCTGCTTATCTTGATCATGACAATCTTTCCCTTTCTGTTATGTTGATGAAAGAGGTACCGGTACCGTATTTCCAAAGCCTGCAATCGAGGCGCTTCGAGGCTCGGCGAGGCCTGGCCGAGGCCACGCCTGGGACGCAAAACGTATTGGCACAAGGACAAAGCGAGGCTCACGGTGGCTCGAGACTGTATAATACTATTGTTGAAGTCCCAGCAAGGCTGAACTTGAAGTAGTTGGCAACTCTGCTGCCTCACTAGAATTTTAGGCCGCAGCTGGCGCAAAGGAGGGCGGGCCCACCCCCTTGGTCGAAGGGAAGCTTGAAGGGGGGGCTTAAGGGGGGCTTAAGGAAGGGGGCTTAAGGAGTCATGAAGGATGCCCCCCCTCCCCCCCCCTTGAAGGGTGGAAGCCCTTAAGGGGCTGAAGGGGAAGCTTAAGGGGAGGGGTGCTTAAGGGGGGCTTAAGGGGAGGCTTAAGGGGGAGCTTAAGGGGAGCTTCAAGGGGGTTTCAACGGAGGCTTAAGGGGGGGCTTAACGGGGGGTTTAAGGGGGGGCTTAAGGGGGCTTAAGGAGGGGCTTAAGGGGGGGCTTCAAGGGAGGCTTCGAAGGGGGCTTCAAGGGGGGCTTCAAGGGGGGTTCAAGGGAGGCTTCCAGGGGGGCTTCAAGGAAGGCTTCAGGGCGGGTTTCAAGGGTGGCTTCAAGGGGTAGCTTACTACTACTACGACTACCACTACGACTAGGACTACGACGACGACTACTACTACGACTACCACTACGACTAGGACGACGACGACGACGAAACGACGACGACGACGACGACGACGACGACTACTACTACCACCCCTTCAGCCCGCCCTTGAAGCCCCCCTTGAAGCTCTCCTTGAGCCTCACCATTAAGCCCCGCTTAATTTTTTCCAACGTCTCATAGCTCTCGCCAGGTCGTTCATCATGCCTGTAAGCCAGTTGCATATTAGCAAATTCAATTAATTGATTCATGCAAAAAGTCATCCATCTTTGCGACGGTGAACTACAAAAGTGAACTGAGGCAGGACCTGTACAAAGCCTTATAAGCTGTCACGATGCCAACAGAAAAAACCAAACAAACCAAACAAAGAAGCAGAACAAGACACAAACCAAAACAAACAAAAACAAAACGAACAAAAGAGGGCAAGGTGATCAGCTGCTTACTGGAGAGGCCCATTTTTGCGCGCCTACTTGATCTTACGTTTTGAGGACCAAAAATGCAGAAGGTACCTCTCACCTTCGAAACCTACTTGGGTCAGCGTCCAGGACGTCGTCCTTAACAAACTAAGACCGTCCACGCAACCAAGTCAACCACTCCCAGAGCTCAGCCACTTTTACCACACACACAAGCAACAAGGAGATGTCTCTGCTCATGTCGCTATGGTTCTTGTTGGTGTGTCACGCCTTGACACAAAATGATGCGGAGTCGCCAGTTAGCATCTTTTGCCAACTTCACAAAAGCGATCAAAAACACATGTCATCACAAAAAGTCTTTACATCAAGACATGGTTTGTTTGTTTAAATAAGTTTGAGTGTTTGAAAAACGTTGAAACATTTCAAGCACCTAAACATGGTTTATGATGTCTCCCTCAGATCTGTCAGCAACTCCAGTTCTGAATGCCTTTCAGAACGTTGCTCTCGCTATCATCATTGGGAGACAAAACAACTAAACTTCTCCGATCAATGTCAAACAAAGTTCCTTCTTCCGAAGTCACAAAATGAATTCTACGATCTTCTTCCGATTCCTTCGTGCACTTCGCCGGCAAAAACTAAAGCAAAACATATGGAAAATGGTTTGATTTTCCATGTCACTATACAAATTCAAATCCTCATTGTGTTCTCCGTGCAATCAAAGTACTCAAAGAAGACGAAAAGTATATCGTTGTTGGGTTTCGTCATCTCCAATAAAACGTGCAAAATATGAAACGTGCAAATACGATATCGACCATCACGGTTGATCTCACCATCAAGGTGAAAACCAAATTCACTTCTTCCAATGCAGAAAATATCCAATGGATTCATCTCACCACAGATGTCGGAAATTTTCACACCCCCTTTTGAGATGAACTCCATTGCATAGGTATACGCTGTAACCCATCCAGACTTCAGCACATATAACTCAAGCTCGACAGGTAAATACATAAGGATGCCCTTAGCCGAAGGGCTACATAGTGACCACTCATCCAGTTCGACAATCTTGCAAACTACAGTTGCCCACATAGAATGAGATCCTGTATAGATCCAACCACCATCACAGTGTCATCAATCACAAAACTCTCGACGCAAGGTAGTTCCTGCATAGAATGGCACATTAGCCGCTTTGCAGTCCACCAAATCTCGGGCCTTAATGTACCTGGACCAATCCCAGGCAGGACCCTTCGCTGAGTCTTTGGTCAAATGCTTTCGACACCATGAAACATAGCTGGGATCTTTCTCGAAGACAGACAGTCTTGTAACTCATCTTCTCCTTCTCATACTTTCCAAATGCAAACTTGGTCTTTCCCCACATAGTCATATTTGTAACACCAGCTGGAAGCAAGGCCTTTGTGGCCAAATCCTCGGTGCCTTCCACAGGCTCCATGAAACTACTTCCAACCACCCAATCTGACTCTGTGTCGACCTCAAACTCTGCATCTTCAATTCTGCGCTTCGATGCATCGGTCTTTGCACCACTTGATTCAGTTGTCGGCAATGGCATCTGAGAAGTACGAGGCTGTGCCAACTGTTGAAACATCTTCTCATCCTCAACGCTCCAATTGGATGAAGCCATGGCTGCAAAATCAAACCGCGTCCGGTAGTGAAAAAGCACTAGACCGTGGCCAAACTCTTAGGAGCAATCAACCTAGAACGTGAAACGAAGTGTCGAACCGCCATCACTTTCGTGATAGGCACAGTGACCTTTCATATATTGTTCTGCGCTGCGCACACTGCATCTTACAGCATCGCGCAACAAAACTCTGCACAAAATGCAACACAGTGAAAACTCCTGTTTGTCTTTGGCAACGTTTGTTTAAAACAACATGCAAAACAGGAAAATGAAACGTGATGTCAACTTCTGTCTTTCTCTCACAGGGTCCCCCTTTCAAACGAAAATTCACTTCTTCGCTGCGTGTTTGACCGCAATCAAAATGCATCTTGCCAACTTTCGGTTGTACTGTAAAACGCTGTTTCAGTATAGTTGATTTGATTGAGTTCGGCATGAATCTGGCATGTACATGTCGAAAGTTTAGAGTGAAGATCTAGTGATAGTGCAAACCAAGCTGAATTGGAAACAAACTTCAATGTCTTTCCAATTGGAATACCATCTTTGTTTTGACATCCAGTCTTGCACAACCTCACCAAAGCCTCATGCCTCATGTCAAAACTCTCCAAAAGATTCACTGTCTCAGGTCGGGACCAAATGGCATTTCGTTCTGGAAGCTCAAACGAACATGAGTCTGCATGTTTGAAGTAACCACCAATCGCATTGATGATCTCATCCCATTCCTGGTCCTTTTCAGTGACTGAGTCCGGATTGAAATTGCGAAGCGGACTTCCACTTCCACAAGGAGTCGATGCATGAATATGCACCCAAGGCGGACATGAAGAGTTCTTCCACTGTCAAATGCAAACAACTACACGACTCAACGTTCCAGAACTCTGCACCTTAGCCACTACACCAATGTATGGGACCTTTGAAACTTCACAAACCTTTCTCAAGTTCGAGTGTTCCGAACAACACAGTTCCACAATCGCAATCGAAGAACCCTGAGTCAACACTTGCTGCAACACGCACAGCTCACGAAGTTCTGCTAACTCAGCTGTCAAGCCATCTGGAACAACAATCCCAAGAGCACATCGGTGTTTATAGAAAGCTTTAGCACTCAAGCATTTAGTGAAAAGATCTGCTGGATTTTCAACACCACTCCGGTGTCTCAATTTCAACAAACCCTCTCTCATCTGCTCTCGTAACCAATGCAATCTTATTTCGATGTGTCGCGAACGTCGTGGCACGTCCATGGACCTCACAAGTTGCAATGCTGAGCTTGAATCGCTCTCCAGCCAAATCACAACTTCTTCTGGCTCATCGATCTCATGAAGTGCAAAAAGAAGACGGTGAACCAATCTTCCAAACGCAACACTTTCTTGACACACTGATTGCAAAACATAGAGCTCTGCCTCACATGAACTCAGGCTCAAAGCTTGCTGCTGTCGGCTAAGTGACCTTACCAAAGATCTCTCAAAGAAAACAGCTCCACCGCTAACACCTTTGCGGTTGTTGAAGCGATACGGCGCATGGGATGCGTCGCCTAAAGAGTGGAGATGGACTGATCTCAGTTGAGCATCGTCAACTTGACTCATGATGGTCTCATCCCTGCTCGGTAGACACAAGCATGCATGCATGTCAACATACAAGAATCTCAAGACTGCTTTCAATGCTTGTTCAGTTCCGTGCATCGGTTTCGCTTGCTGCGTTCCAAGAACAGACATCCATGTCTTCAAGTCATGACGCACCTGTCACAACCAAAGCAATTTTCCCAACGCCTTCCTGAAGCGTGAGTATGCTTCATCTGACAAAGGTTTCTGAAAGTTGCTATCCGTGAGTGTCTTCTCAAGATGTCCCGAAATGTCAGGCACATTCTCAGACCCACGGGTAACGCCATAATCCAGAAACGTAGTCAAGATAATGTGGATCAACACCCAGAGTGATCTCAGAGGAATCTCTTTCTCTTCTAATGACACGACCAATAAAGGTCAGGGATCCTCCCTCTTCTCCGATCTCTCCAGTTGTCTTCACAGGTACTACAGACGACAAAGTTGCAACCACATGTTCTTCGGCTTCCTTAGTGGTCGACAACAACAAGATGTCATCAACGTACACCACACACAAGCAAAATCCAAGTTCATGACCATCTTTCACAATCTGTCCACCATACACACACGGCTCCAACGAATCAGACCAAAGGCCTACATGTTCAACCGTAAATGTCAAAAGCTGCAACCATGCCAGTGAAGCATCACGTAACCCGTTCAATGCCTTTTCGAGCAAATAGTAGGTCGCTTCACCTGATGGAAAACTAATCGACAACGGCATTCTCAAGACAACATGTACACCAGCTCCCAATGGGCTATGCATGAAGGCATGACTCACATCCAATGCACGCAAAAGCATCTTCCGTGTCGCTGCCATTGCAAGCACCAAATGTACACTTTCAATCGAAGGGGTAGGACTACTAAATCCCAAAGATCTAGCTGAGGAGCCACGATTGAAGTCCTTCGCAACAATCCTGGTTCGAACCCTCTCACTGCTTTTGTAAGCTGCAACCCACCTCGACCGGATCAAACGAAGGTTCGGAACAGCCTTCTTCATATCGTCCAGTTCTGACTCGGTGATGATGCGGCCAGTCTTGCAGTGTTCCAAGTTCCTAACCTCCTCTTGCATACCTTTGAAACCTTGTTCCAAGTCAAGCTCTTGCAAACTCTGGTCATCTATGATACTGTCCGGTTTCCAAACCAAGACATCCTGACCTCCAAGACGCATCTTTACAAAATCATGCTCATTGCTTCGATTGAAACAAACAGAATCAAGGGAACCAGAAAACATTTCAGGAGATGTTGCCGGAGCAAAAGACGCTGGACCTTCAAGCGTACCCAAACTCGCAACCAACACAGGCTCACCACTACCAACCCAAAACCAATCAAAATCCATGTTTGTTTGAAGCAATTCCTCAGAATCTTCACGGATCTCTCTTTCCAACTGTTCTCGGTCGGTCTCAGCTTTCCTTTTAAACCTTCTAGTGTACTCAACCTGCGTTTCCGGCTGTCGCCGAGCAGACTCAGGTGTTGGTACCACGTCATCATCATCGACCTCTTGCACTGGTACCTGAACCTGGGGTACAACTACAGGGCTCTCCGGGGAGAGTGCAGGTTCAATACGCCTTTCCTTTCTCCGTTGTTCCTCAAACTCAGAAAAACGCTTCCTACATTCCTTATTGTGCCTAATACCAGGTGCTTCCATGCCACTCTCACATGCTGGACATCTACGAGTCGGTTCAAAACGTGATATGTCAGGTGAAGTTCTTTCAGAACTCTCAGGACTACCAATGGCTACATCTGCAGTATCTGCTGGTGACGTAGGAGATGGAGTGACAGACACTCGAGACGGCTCTGCTGGAACTTCCTGTGGAGTCACGACAAAATTCGATCTTGCTAACGGCACTGCTGGCGCCAGACGTAACTCACCAGTCTTCTTCTTCACACTGCTGGACTCTGGCAAGACAAGTTTGGGCTGTGATGGTGCCGGCAAACTCTGACCTTTCAACTTTCGCAACTCTTCAGGAGGTAGCTGACTCATGTCAGCTGGTGCAGTTCCACTGTCATTCACAATTGGGGGTCGACTACCTACAGTCCCATTGTCAAACTGCGTCAAAACACCCTGTCCCGAGTTCAAATCCCATCTCAAAGGTGAAATAGCCCTGATGTTCCTAGCTACAAAACGCATCAATTCAGCTTTCCCATCCACACGAATGAAACCTTGTACAACTGGACCTCGTTCCAATCCCATGTGAATGAAAGTACACTCAACATTCCTTGTTGAAAGTGGTGAATGCTGACGGATTGAATCAGGAATCTCGGCAAGAACCTGAGCACCAAACAAAGTGCAAACTGGTTTGGATAACTTCCTACTTGAAACCATTTCCAATGGACTTCTGTCTGAACCTCTCGATGTTGAAAAATGGTTGTTGCACAAAGCCAAATACGTCAAAACATCAACCAAATTCTCATGTGAAAACGTGACATCCAACCCTTGTGCATTCAGATCAGCTCGCAATACAGAAAAGGATTCTTTTAATTCCCTAACTGTCCTCTCAGCTGCTCCAACTGAACGATGCTGCTGTGGTGCGGCTCGACGAATGGAGAACGTGTAGCGACCAGTGGAGTTTCCAATGATCTCTCCCACTGCCCTCTCACTGTCGGTGTGGACATCAATGGAGACTGCCTTCGAAGTCAAGCCAAAATGTTGAAGCCATACAACAATCTGTCTCCTGGCTGCTTCGACATCTTCTCCAACCACCACATAGCCAATGCACCTCGACATCATCTCAGTTAACACGAGGATCTTCACAGAACCTGGAAGTTCGTCTGCAACGATCTCACCTGTTGTGTTGAGGAATGCAAAATCAGCCTGAATTGAAACCTCTTTCCTGTCACCTTTGTCTCTTCTGTGCTGAAAGACAGAACGACCTTTGGCACACTCCAAGCAATTCGGATTGAATGGAATATGTCCCTGTCTCCGGTGACGTGCCAGTTCACTGTCGTCTCCTCCAGACACAGCTGCGACAGAAAAGTCATGAGTATTACTCACATGCACTACTACTACCAACATCTGGATACAAACGAACCCAAGGACAATTGGCAAAATAAGCAACGTCAAGACAATGCATTCCAAGCCTTTCGTGAAACAAATCAAAAGCTTTTGGACCTTGTGTGAATCTCCATCCCGAATCTGCCAATGAAGTAATTGACAAAATGTTATGTCGGATGGAACCCACCAAAACATTCAAACGTGCCTTCTTCCAACACCAATCATCACCTGATGTGCCTGACATGTGCATCTGCACTCCAACCTCGGCATGTTGACTGAGGATCCATTGGCAGCTCGATAGCCACCTAATCCCTCACTGTCCTGCAGCACTGACCTGAAGGCTGACAAATTTGACTCAGCCAAAACACTTGTAGATGCACCAGAGTCAAGAAGCCACCAAGAAGCATCGGTGTTGTCAGCAACCTGTGAAAGCAAAGGTCGCAAAAACTTCAAATAAGGTTCAACCTGTTGTTCAACCGAAACTTCACTGTGGTCATCCAACCAGTCATGTGCACGCATCAAAACGACTTTCATCGGTACAGTGGCACACAAGTCTCGGCTGGGGTCATTAACAAAACGTGTTTCCAAGCTGGAACTATCACCAAGTCCAACTTCATCTCCAAACTTCAAACCACAAAACCATGGCTCATGAGTACAGCTGTCGCAACTCCTTGCCAGCACACAACCCATGTCAGCCATCTCAGTTTCCAATACTTCTGACTCACGAGTACAGCTGTCGCAACCTCTTGCCAGCACACAACCCGTGTCAGCCAGTTCAACTTCCTCTGACTCATGAGTACAGCTGTCGCAACCTCTTGCCAGCACACAACCCATGTCAGCCAGTTCACTTTCAAACTCTTTGCAATCAACCACAAGTCTATCTTCAGTTTCCATGTCAGCAAACTCCAGTTCAGCGCCATTGCATCCACACCTGGATCCGCAACTCGGGCTGTCAACTGCGAGATCATGCTCATGCACAAACCTAAGACCTCCAGTGGTTTCACATGTCAAATCATACAACAAAGGATTTATGATCATGCTGCCGACACTGCCAGTCTTTTGGACATCAGACCTATTGTCGTGGCTTGCACTCGGTTCCGCACTTTGGACTGGTCCCTGTTGCCAGGTATACCCATACCCGTCGCAATACCATCCAGAACCATCGTCCCACCATGTCTGCGAAACTCCCCATTGACCATCACAGCTCTCCGGCCATTGGTCATTCCACCAATAGTCATCATCGTCCCAACTTTCAGCAGTCCAGTCGGTCCAATCCTCATTCCAACTTTCTGAAACTTCATTCAACTTGCCTTTCTTTCCTTTTCCTTTTCCTTTAGAGCCTTTTACACCTTTGGAACCTTTCTTGTCCCACATGTCAGATTTGCCTTTCTCACCTCCCTTTCCTTTTCCACTTTCCGGGCGTGAGGGGCAATTGTAACTGATGTGTCCTGCCTTCCCACAACGAAAGCATCTGATCTTACTGACATCCGCGGTGCAAGATCCTGCAGTGTGCCTTCTGCTTCCGCACCTTCCACATCGGCCTTCCATCGCGTCGATGCCGAACTCCTCAAGGGAATGGTACTCTGTATTCCCCTCCAGAGAGTTCAATTTCTTACCACTACCTGTGGATTCAAAGTCACTGAATAGTCTCTGTTGCTCTTCCCACCGCATCGCAGCATTCCGGTACGATTCATATGTGTCTGCGCTGCTGTGGTGGAGGACATAGTTCTTCACAGCTTCCGGTAGGCTTTTCAACAGAACAACTAGCATGTCTGAGTCTGCCAGCTTCAGTCCTGTGGTGTCCACCTGCATAGGGAGAGTTCCTAGCAACCTTGAAAATCTTGCGGGCTCATAGTCAATTTTTCTGATAGTATCACTTACTAAGGAACTCGGTGATGTCTGTGTCGCCACCAGGACAAAGGACTTCCCTGCAATTTGTGTCCTTAGTGAGAGCGCCTCGGATCTTGACCTCAGAGAAAATTCAAGAGTAAGTTGCCTAAGCAGTTCAAACCCATTCGCTTGTTGGTTTACTGCCACTGTCATTCTGTCACTAGATCCTACTCCATGTAACGCCACACCCTCACTGAAAGCGTGCACCAACGCCACACACCTGGGGTTGTCGTGAAACGCGGCCTTCAAGATGGACATAAGCCTTCTAGACCTCGCCTGTTGTGCTGCACTGAGAGCACTCCATCTGATAGGACCGGGCCAACGGCTACTATGCTGGATTTCTACAGAAAATTCTAAGCTTCCACCAGCTGCCCAGGACGACAGTTCATCCAGATAGCCAGCCCAACCTAACACCTCTTCTTCTCTTGACTTCCATGTTCCCACTGGTGTTGGTGCCGGTGTCAACCATTTTTCGCTTTTGGCGAAGGCGAAGACGTCTAATTGCTGTGAATTTCCATGACTGTTTGATTGTTGAACACCAAAACCAGGCAAAACATCAAATGGCTGCGGAGTCACAAACGACGAATCAGCTGCCCTACCAAGACCATCACCAAACACTTCTGGAACCCCTCTTCTTTGTTGCATAGTTACAAAACGATCTTGCATATGCTGCTGCACTGTCTGCAACTGTCCCTCATTAAGATTGCCTAACATGGCCATGACCTCTTGGATCTGCGCCGCTTGAGGTGTCAAACCTCCCAAACTCGCTCCAACTGGGCCACTCGGCATGTTTCCTTGGTAATTCATCGGGTTCACTCCTAAGTTTGGAACACAACCAGACCTTGGTCCACCAGGCATACTCGCACAACCAAAACTCGGTACACGCGCTTGCGCATTCTGCTGCATAAACGTTTGTTGTTGGGGAATCCATTGCGCACCAAACCATGCTGGTCCCTGTCCATGCATTACGGGCATGTTTCCTTGTTGACATCCCTGCACCGGACACCCTTGACCACTTGCATCCAGGTTTGTCGTGCTCGCACATCCCTGTACATTCTGTGACACATTTGCTTGTTGTTGCTGTGGCTGCTGCTGCTGCTGCTGCTGGGGCATGGTATTTGCTTCAGGTGTTTGTCCATCCATCCCAGATCCTTGTGATCTACTACCCTGCTGACTAGGCGTTCCAGGCACAGGTGGCAATCCGTCTCCACGGTTACAACCACCATTTCCTTCACCTCTTTCAGCCATACCAGGACTAGGACAACCTTGTACACCTTGGCTCACACTCCCTGGATCCATTCCTACTACGCCTCTACGAGCTGCAAGCAGGCAGCTCCGCTACCATGCAGAAGGTACCTCTCACCTTCGAAACCTACTTGGGTCAGCGTCCAGGACGTCGTCCTTAACAAACTAAGACCGTCCACGCAACCAAGTCAACCACTCCCAGAGCTCAGCCACTTTTACCACACACACAAGCAACAAGGAGATGTCTCTGCTCATGTCGCTATGGTTCTTGTTGGTGTGTCACGCCTTGACACAAAATGATGCGGAGTCGCCAGTTAGCATCTTTCTGCCAACTTCACAAAAGCGATCAAAAACACGTGTCATCACAAAAAGTCTTTACATCAAGACATGGTTTGTTAGTTTAAATAAGTTTGAGTGTTTGAAAGACGTTGAAACATTTCAAGCACCTAAACATGGTTTATGATGTCTCCCTCAGATCTGTCAGCAACTCCACTTCTGAATGCCTTTCAGAACGTTGCTCTCGCTATCATCATTTTTTTTTGTGCCCGAGCCCGTTGCCTTTCGGCGGGTCTACGGTACTTGAGACTTACTCGTCTACCACGTCACGATCGCGGCCCCGTACCCGGGGGGAATCGATCCGCGGCTAGCTGTCCATGCACGGTCCTGAGACGGGCATCATACCACTATGCGACGAGATCGCCTTCTCTCGCTATCATCACTGAGAGACAAAACAAACTAAACTTCTCCGATCAATGTCAAACAAAGTTCCTTCTTCCGAAGTCACAAGATGAATTCTACGATCTTCTTCCGATTCCTTCGTGCACTTCGCCGGCAAAAACTAAAGCAAAACATATGGAAAATGGTTTGATTTTCCATGTCACTATACAAATTCAAATCCTCATTGTGTTCTCCGTGCAAGGAAAGTATTCAGAAGACGAAAAGTATATCGTTGTTGGGTTTCGTCATCTCCAATAAAACGTGCAAAATATGAAACGTGCAAATACGATATCGACCATCACGGTTGATCTCACCATCAAGGTGAAAACCAAATTCTCTTCTTCCAATGCAGAAAATCTCACTACAGATGTCGGAAATTTTCACAAGAAAAGGGTCTTCTTTGTCATATTGTTTTGCTTCAATTTCCATAGGCTTGAGGCCCTCGAGGCCTGAACGCCTCGGACGCAAAACGTATTGGCACAAGGACAAAGCGAGGCTCACGGTGGCTCGAGGCTGTATATTGTTGAAGTCCCAGCAAGGTTGAAGTAGTTGGCACCTGGAAAGGGACGGTCTCAAGCAAGTCTCGAGGCTTCAAGGTAATGGAAATTGCAGAAACAAAAGTTTATAAGATGAACCAAAGTTGAAAAGGCTGGCCTCAATGCAAGTCTCGACCTACATTGACAATGTCGAATAGAACATTCTATTCTCCATTGAGATTGGGAGCTGTGAGATGCTATCTCTATGTGGAAGACTGATTTGGAGAAGGAACTTCGTGTTCTGACTATGTTTTGTAATCCAGAAGAAGGTTGTACAGACAGTCGAGGTCCCTTTCTGGCCGCCATGTTTCTACTGGTTTTTTGGATCCTGTTTTCGGAGCCATGATGAAGCAGGCTTGTCGCCAAACACTAAAGTCTTTGGCTGCTGAATGTTTTGTTGGCGTTCGTTTGGAGCTGCTGAATTTCTTGACTCCTGTCTGCGTGGACTGATTGTTTTGGTTGCTTGCATTTGGTGCAGGTGGCTGTTTGTTTTGGACAGATGTCGTTGACATCCTGGATCTGGGTTGGTGGGTTGGTGCCTAGAAAGTGTATTTTTTTGCTGATACGAACACAGCTACAATTTTTATCCCGCACCCACTGTCAATTTGGGAATAGACCGAGAGGGGACAGCGAAAAGCCAAGACGGTCAACAAAACGGAACATTGGCCCATGTAAAGCGTAAAGTTGCAACGGCCCTTTCAATGAAGGTGAAACCTGTTTAAAAATATAGACATTCATGTGCATTTGCTCCAATTTCAGCCGTCGAGGCTTGCCTCGAAAATTCTCCCTCATCCTTACATTTTTTGTTTTGTTGCAATTTCTATAGCCTCGAGGCTGCCTCGAAGCCTGCTTTGAAGCCTGCCGCCAGGCTCATCCTGAAAGATTGTTTGTTTTGCTCCAAGTTCGCATGGCGCGAACCGGAGTTGCAACAGAGGACGCAAATGCCTTTTTCCCGTCTTGCAGAAAGCGCGCTGTTTTGCGCTAACTTTGCTGTCGCCCCTGCGGGTTTGCTTTGCTTGGCATGTGCAATACTTCTGGCAGTCACGGTGTGAAAACTGACAGCGTTTAGTGCAGATTTTGGTGGCAGGTGCGGTATTTACGGCGTGTGTGACACTGAACCTACAGAGGGTGAGCGTTTAGTACGACAGTTGTGGCACTACACGCCTTTTACCGTGGAAAAAACCAGCAAAACAGGTCCAGCGTGTAGCGTGTAGTGGCTCTTTTTTCTAAACTATATTGATTTTAAAAAAAATAATCGCAACCGAACGCCAGGAAACGGCGAAAATGTGTCTCCGGCCACAGCGCGGAGCGTTTAGTGGGGTACTACACGCCCAAACGGTCGCATCTAAAAATCGCTGTTTTACCACAGTGCGAAGCGTTTAGTGCCGATTTTGCTGGCAGGCGCAGTATTTGCGCTCTGCGTCGCGCCAAAATCACAGAGGGTGAGCGTGTAGTGCCGCCAGTTGTGGCACTACACGGCAGGTTTCTGTGCACAAACCTTGGCAGGCGCAGTATTTCAAAAGGAAACATGGCCACCCCACAGCTTAAACCCTGCCGCGGCTGAAGCTGTGAGGTGGCCACGTTTGTTTGTCAAATACTTGCCACGGGCTAAACTGTGAGGTGGCCATGTTTGCTCGTCAAAAACTGCCCCTGCCAGGGTTTACTGCGAAAACCCAAACAGACCTAATTACAACCACTAGTCGCAAACGCACGCAATGGGGTCGGCCTCCGCCACGTCGAGTGTTTAACCAAAACACAAAACCCCAAAACAACGGCTCTCACTGCACCAGTCGCTCAACTCTTTTCCACACAGGAAACGACGAGAGCAAAGTAAGTTTGCTGTTCATGCAGCATGCACTGTGCTATGTTGGTCTTCTTGCACTTGTCCCGTCTTGAACATGGCAGCGGAATCACACAGATTCCATAAAACAAACTCAGCTTCTCAATGGTGAATTCAGAGTGGTTGAATTCACCGACATCTCAAAACCATTTCCAAATAAGTTCAAACTCATCACAAATTCCAAAAACGTTCTCTTCGTCCACAAACTTCTCAAAAACATCATGCAGCTTCCAGAAAAATGCAAAACGCAGTTTGGCAGAAAAATAAATTGGTTTGTTGTTGTTGACAAACGACATGCACATCCAGGAAAAATAAAGTTGCACCACAACCGTCCAAATTCACTTGCAAATGCCGCGCATGCAGCAAGTGAGTTTCGAAAACAACGTTTGACCTTCTTGTCCATAAACATCATCACCAAATACTTTGCATTACCATGCAAAGTCCAGAAAACAACGAAAAATACATCGTTCCCAGATGTTATTCCACCATTCTGCAGCAAATCCAGAGCTGTACACAAAGAAGACATTGTTGTAACCAAATTCCACATGCCATATCAAGTTGTCAGGGGAACGTAGCACATGTTCACCGTATCAACGGGAGTTTATACTTCCATACCCCCTTTTGCTACGATTCCCATGCAGCTTGGCTAAGAAAGTTTCCAACATGCAGCACAATGCATTGTGTATGTATCCACATCATCCGCAAAACCATTGTGAGGATCCGCACACGAAGTCATCTCTTCCCAGCAGTTGCAGATGTATCAAAAATACCTGTGTACGTTAATTATTCCTGTGTCATCGCTGTTGTCTGTGTCCGCATACTCATTGATGCAGAAAAGTTGAACTCAAAGTGCCAAGTTGAAATCACCTTGCAACGGATTCCATGCAGTCCGGTCCATCATAAAAGAAGTTCCATAGATTCTGCACAGAGCATCCATACCAGTGAATTCCAGGCACATTGCACAAAAAGAAAACCATAGGCTTGGGCATGCAATGTCTCAAAGACCTCCAGCATTCAACGCCACTCGAACTCACGCTGGTACACGTAGCCAGCATTCAGGAATGCGTCAACTCGGCAGTGCATAAGAAATGCACAGAAATCAGGACCCTGTGTCCTGGGTGTGGAAGTCAACTTCTTCCTGAATTGTCCGATCATCTTCTTGGCGTAGCGACATTCATCTGCACTCTTGTTGAAGACCTTGACAACAAAGGCATGATATGTAATTGGCGATGCAGCGAATTTTCCCATCTTCAAAAGCGTGCAAGACCAGTGATATGTGTCCTTGATCCATGCAGGCTTTGGCACTGAGAAATCCAATTCTTCGTAATTAACATCAGCATCTTGCCAGTTGTCTGCCCATTTGTGAGTGCCTGGCAATCCAGTGGGAAAGCTCGGAAAGATCGGCGGTGAGTCCCCGGTGTCGGAGATGAAGGAATAGCTACCAAGCCCATCCTCACTGTCAGAGGCAGACATCACGGCCTCATGACGACGTTTGGAGCCGTCTGTCATTGCACCATCTGGCATCTTATTCGAATTCGGTTCAACCACATCAGGTGGTTCCTCCGAGATGCGTGCACACTTTGTAGAATGGCTTGTGGCCTTGGGAAACTGTGATTCCTTTCCCTTTCCTTCTTTTCCTTTCTCACCCTTTGCACCTTTCTCGAATTCTTTGCCCTTGCCCTTGTCGCTGTGACCACCTTTGCCGAATTCTCCCTTTCCACCCTTCTCGAATTCCTTGCCTTTGCCCTTCTGTTCATTGTATGACTGTTCACTTCCAAGAGCTGCGGCAGGGAGTACTGGTGGATCGGCTTTGGCAGGAGGAGGGATAGGCACCTGTGCATTGAATTTTGGGAAACCCGCTGAACCTCCTTCATCCGGATGGCAGTATTGATTTGCAATGGCCGCAATGGCGGCAGCAGCAGCCTTAGCCTCTGCAAGGTCTGCATTCTTTTGCACAACGTTCCCATAAATTTGAATCACAGGCTTATCCTTCGGCTTGTCATCTTTCTCCACATCTTCAATCCAGGGGTCGTCATTGGGATCATAGGGGCGGTCTTGCCACTTCTTGTGGTATTCACGTGCATCACGGATCCCAGAGCTTGCCCCTTGCTGCAAATTCCTCGGTGGAGTTGTCGGTGGTACCTTCCATGCTGGATCATCTGGCCATAGAGCACCTGGAGGCGCTTTACCAGCATTCGAATTCGTAGATGAATTCTTGTCAGCTGGGTGACCTTCATTACACTCTTGCCAGTCATCATCCGGTGGATAGGGTCTGTTCATGGGAGCATTTTTGACCTCCCTTTTTGTGGACGGTCAAGAGTTCGTTCATCTTTCCACCTTCCTCAGCTTTGCGCATGAGTGCACGTAGTTGGTCCCATTCTCCCTGCGTCATATCCGTCCCAAGAACTGGATCATTGGGATCGTATGGGAGCTGCTGCGAATTCATCGAATTCGATCCAGAGTGCCCGTAAGGGGCTGCATCAGCTGGCGGCCAGTGCTGTTGTCCATACCTTCGAGCCATTGCGTCAGTCGCTCTAATTCCTAATTGAAAGCTGTTTCAACACACACACGCACCCAGAGTCGAGTACCGCAGTTTAGCCGTTTTGAGGGTCCTAAACTCCGCAAATGTTGAATTGGGCGTGTGAGTTGTGTCATATACCTGACATCCTTAGTAGCATGCAGGTCGTTGCATCTCGACTGACGTCCCTTTCATCCAAAACATTGCAAAAACATCAAAAACTGTAGTCCAACCCTGTCCAAGTGTGTCCACAGACATGCAAAACTCAAAACAAACTCAACTGACATGCACAAGTTGACATCAAGTGAACTGTGCTTCACATCACTGCAGTGTTTCATCAAAAGGTGTTTCGCGTTCGCCAGTGTTTCGCGAGAAAAACAAAAATCTGTGTTCCACATGACTGCAGTGCTTCACATGACTGTATCTGGACATCAACTGTGGGTTTCGTTTCGTTTGGTTTGTATTGGGTTTCAAATAAGACATGCAAAAACAAAACTCTGGTTTCTCCATGCCAAAAAAACAGGTTGCACATCCCCCTTTCAAACTTGACTGGCGACGTCCGGAGACGTGCAAAAAATCAGTTCCACCTGCCACGCAACTTTCCTATGGAAACTCATGCACATGCAGGTCAAAAAAAAACTTTTCATTTGGTCTTTCATGCTCTGTGCAGACAGCACACCTTCAGGGATTCTTCCTACCCGCACGTACTGCGGCCAAAATGGCCTTGGCAAGTTCTCTGTTGTACGCACCTGTCTGGGTCCAATTCACATCATACATCCCAGCGTGCTTGTCGCACTCGCACCAACCAAATTTCTTCGTGAGCAAGTTGCAGAAACCGGCTGAAGCACTACAAAAGATCAAAACCTTTCCTACTGGCAAGCCGTTTGACGCTTGCATTCCAGTCTGGCATAAAAACACTTCAGCATCAAATTGCAAACCACACTGTTTCAATACGCGTTTCGTTTCGTCTCGTTTCCAAATGTTGTTGTTTCGTGGCAACTCAAATGACCGTGAATTCCCCAGCAACAAATACTTAGAAACGTTGTCCATGATACCTTTCCATGACCTGTCAGCCTCAGATTCTACTTGCGCTGAAAAATTCTTGAGGGGCGATCCTGAACTGCACGGTGTGGAAGCATGCACATGCACCCATCTATACCCTAGCTGTTGTTGTACCTCAACGAATTCTTTCACTTTCTGAAACATATCAGCAGTTTCCATTCGTTTGACGATACCGATGTAGGGCATTCTGGCTACCTTGCAGGCTTCCCTAAGTGCTGAATTCGTCCCGCAACAAACTTCAACAAAGGCGATGTCTTGTTTCTGGTCCACACGGTTGTTAAACAGCATGACATCCCTAATTCTTTGCAGGTCCTTTGCAGGTACTTCTGGCACTTCGAATCCTAAGCTCGTTCGATGCCTGAGAAAATCCTTGGTCCCCAAACACTTGGTAAAAAGATCTGCCACATTGTCAGTTCCAGCTCGGTGTTCAACCAGCAGCTCGTTGGAACTAATTTTAGCTTTCATCCAGGCCATTCTAATCTCAACATGCCGACTTCTCTTGGGAATGTCCTGTCCTACTAACAGCTGCAACGCTGAAGAGCTGTCAGATTCCAGCAGGATTTGAGGAACATCTCTTTCTGTCATCTCTCCAATTCCGATATACACACGGTGACAGAAATTACTGAGTGCAACCGATTCTTGGGCAACCATCTGTAATGCATACAATTCTGCTTCACATGAGGACAAAGACACTGATTGTTGTTGACGAGCCAATGACCTAACCAATGCACCTTCACAAAACACAACTCCACCTGAGATACCTTTTCTACCGTTGAATCTGTATGGAGCAAATGATGCATCAGAGAATGAATGCAGGATTGAATGTCTTGCAGGGCCAATCATTAAATTCTCATATTCAGGAGAGGGTAATCTCAAACAAGTTCCTACATCCTCAAACAGAAACCTAAGCAATGCACGAATTGCAGATTCCGTGCCTTGATTCGGTTTGGCTTGCTGACTTCCAATGAGGCTTAGGTAGAGCTTGAGATCGTGTCTTGATTGAGCCATCCACAATAGTTTGCCCAAAGCACGTCGGAAACGTGAGTATGCAGAGGGAGATAGTTCTTGCATCAAATTCTTGTCGCCCATAGCCTTGTCCAAGATCCCAGCAACATCCGGCACTGAAGCCGAACCTTTTGTGATGTTGAATTCCGTGAACTTATTTGTTTCTCGAGGAAACCGGTTGGGTTGGAAGTTTCCACCTTATACCTGTAACCTTATTGTGCGTATATTATCATATAAGAGTGCACATGTATATATATGTAAAATATATCACATGTACGCATCGTCGTTCGCAATTGGATCCCCAAACGTTTCTTTTCAGAAACTTGGTTCATTCTCTTAAAAATTTTCTCCAAAATTTTCTTGTCTTCTCAAAAATGGATGCTGGCACGGAAAAACAGCTGTCACAAAATGAAGCGTTCCAAAAATGGCTGACATCACTCGGGGCACACCTTTTTTCATTCGGAGCAAAGGGGAAAAGTACGATCCCGTTTAACCGTCAAACGGCTAAGGGTTAGGCTCTAGGATCTGTAAAAAGAGAAGGAAACCTTCCTCGCGCGAAGCGTCCAAGGTTTCGGGAAAATAGGGGCGGGAGAACTGACAGTTTGGGCGGGAAAAATTCACAACCACTCAAAAGTGAAGTGAAAAACCCACCTCACCCACCCTGGTTTGAGGCGTGCACGCACATATAAATTATGTCGCTGATGTTTGGAAGGTTTTGACATCTTGTTCAAAAACCTCTCAAACCAACAAACCAAAAACCTAGAGCCTTTTCTGTTTTGTGTCAAACGTGAAAACCGTCTTTGAAAAATTAAACAGATTTGTTTTCACAATTTTCTTGTTGTTTACGCACAGGTGTGAAACACAGGAGGTGGAAGTCAAAAATACCCAACCTAATTTTGTCGCCACAAATTTTTTCCTCTTCTATACAAATAAGGGGATCATCATTTCTTCGAAATGAGTTGCTCCCTTATTTGTTTCTCGAGGAAACCGGTTGGGTTGGAAGTTTCCACCTTATACCTGTAACCTTATTGTGCGTATATTATCATATAAGAGTGCACATATATATATATATATATGTGAAATATATCACATGTACGCATCGTCGTTCGCAATTGGATCCCCAAACGTTTTTTTTCAGAAACTTGGTCCATTCTCTTAAAAATTTTCTCCAAAATTTTCTTGTCTTCTACGGCATACTGATGAAATGGATGCTGAGCACGGAAAAACAGGTCTGTTCACACCATGAAATGGCGTTCACAAAAATGACATCCTCGGGGCACACCTTTTTTCATTCGGAGCAAAGGGGAAAAAGTACGATCCCGTTTAACCGTCACCCCACTTATCAGATCGATACTTCTGAATTCGCTCCCAAAGGTTGCCCCAATCGATGTTGACTCTGTCGATGCCTTCAGCTACCAACTCTGTCACATCGAGCCTGACGGGCTTGTCTGCCACATTGCTGCTAACAGGTACTCTTGCACCCAAACTCTCAACTGTCCTTGCATTTCATGAACAGTGAAGGTTCTGACCAGCCAGCCGCCAGATTCAACCGGAGTTGCACTGTCGATCAAAACTTCTCTGGCTGCCTCGTTGTCTAGATAGAACATGCTTTGGCCATTTCTTAGGAATTTCTCCCAAACACACACAAAGCTATCACAATGGGTAGCAACTCAAGCTCGAACACTGGGTGACGCGACTCCTTCATGAAGTTGTCCATCCATTGTTTGGGCACTTTCTCATATATGAAAGAGGTAACTCTGCCATCGGAACGCACCGGACGTTTCCAACAGGCCCAAGTTTTCTTCGTCTCCTTAGCAGGCGCCATCTAGGAAAACATACCAGGTCTGTGAATTGGCCGCCGTCACTTTGTTTGCGCTGCCGCCAAAGCACGGTCCTTCAGGAATTGAAAGGCCCCAATCTCTTCGGGCCCCAAAGTTTCACGCATTCCTCCCAACAGATGCCACGCTGCTTATTACTCTAGGGGATTGTTGAGCAATCCTGACCTGAGAGAAGGTCTCAAACCATTGTAGCCATCCCCGCAATTGGACCAGACATTCTGCCGAAACAGCCGCACTCTGGTTGCTTAACTTGTCCTGGGTTTGTTCCTCAACCTCCTTCGCTAGGTCATGGTCAGGATTGTTTGCCACCCGCTTGCATATGCTTTTGTTGATACCCTTTTCAACTTTCAAAGCGGCCTCTATGGTTTGAGCCGGCCTTTTTCATTCCACTGGAAAAACATGCGACTTCGGCAACCTACCTGACAAAGGAAACTCAGCAATTGTGTCCTTCACCCTTGTTTTGTCCTGGTATCCAAAAGAGTCTACCTCTCCTTGAAAACCAAAAGCCTCTTGCCATGAAGCACATAACGTAGGTGGGGTTCCAAACCATCATGCAAAGCTTTCTCATCAGTCTCAAGCTCATTCGAGCGCTTTGACCAAAAGCTAGAGATTTTTCCCCCACTTTCACCCCAGTGTGTGGGGACATCTCACAGTTTTCTCGAAGCATTTCCGTTACCTCCGAGTTCACATACAGCGACATTGACCTTGGGTGACCCGCTTAAACTGCTTGTGCCACAAAGTCCCACGATTCTCGGGGTACACCTACAGTGAAAAGCTCGGCTTGGAATGCTTTGCCCTCCAGTCAAAATTTCTTGGAAGGTTCTGTCCTCCAGCTGTATTTCATTCTTGTCTGTCGTCCAAAAACTGTTGTGCCATCGACCCAAATCCTACCCCACTTCAACTGTCGATGAACCACTCTGTCACATTTGGTTGTAGTAGGAAAACTTGTTTTGCTTCTGTTCCGAAGCAGGTTGACTCAAAAACTTGCGGTATGCTCGGAACTCACTTTCCAAAGGCCTCATCTTTTTGCCTTTGGGCAAGATCTCGATGATCCATCAGTGCGCAGTGTTGGAGGTCCTTGGGGTTTCCTCCTCCAAAGTTTAAGGTTGTTGTGCGCCATGAAAAATCGCATACCGTACCAGTAAAACCACTACGTGCTTACAAAGCAACTGGATGTGCTGCCTCTTCCGCTGTGGGAAAGGTGAGCTGTTTTCCTACTATCGTGGGATTCCGTGTTGTGTGTTTGTGATTTCTGTCGCAAAAACCAGAAAGAAGGTTAAAACATCCTCTGAAGACCACCATTGGGTCTTTTGTTTTTTGTGCCCCTGTGCATGCAGGGATGAAAATAACGCTGAAGCCAACATATTCTTACCGGCTCTCTGCTATTTCGGGGTGGTCCCAGCAAATAGAGTTCTCCGGGTTTTTCCAACAAGCACAAAATACAGTCCGGAAAGCAGAACTTGATGATGGCTGCAGTGGCAAAATAAACAATGTTGGTTGACTCAGAGCGAATTTTATCCAGTCCGGCAAGGCTGTCTAAGCCCATGGGCTTTGCCTCAGACGCAGTGGGCCCGGTTCTTTGAACCCTTTGTATCTAAAGTTCCAAAGCTTCTTCTCTCTTGCCTTGGAAGATGTGCCGCAGGCTGGGGCCAAGGGATGGCCATATTCTGTCTCTCTTGGTTTCCAGTAAACAAAGGAGTGAACTCCTCTCCTCCGGGCTTGTTAAATCGTAGCTCGCTATGAAAATTTTGTGAAGCTCTGCCTGCAGTTTTGTCCACCTGCAAAAGCCAAGTCCCTGCTCCCATGCCACTTTGACAGTCTTGCTGTCCCGAAAAAACATTTTTCACAAAAGCAAATCACGTAATGTTCTGCCTGTGAGCTTCTTCTCGCCTTGGGCGCTGTCTACGGTGAACTCTGCTTTCACTCCAGTTACCGGAATTGTCGCACTTCCCATATGTTGTTATTCAACTGTTGATGGGGGTGAAATCGGACGCTCTGGCTCAGTCTGACCTTTTTGCAGAAAAAAAAACCTTTTTCACGTCCAACAGCTTTCTCTTCAAGAGGGCTGTTTAGTCTTGTTTGTCCACACCCGGCGATAGTCAGTTTGATTTGCAAGTGACCAGACTGTGATTGCTCTTGTGACACTTGATGCAGCAATGCGTCCCCTTTTTGCATCGCCCGTTAATGACCTCCATCTTGCATCCGCTCTTCTGATTGAAGGCCCAACAAATAGCTTGGCCATTTGCATCTCTTTGCGCATAACTTTTCAGTTCACTGGGGCACATTGCCTTTGCTTTTGCTGAGGTTTTAGGCCTCTTGGTTGGTCTCATGGGCGGACCTGTGGCAGCTTTTGGCGCCGCTGTGGAAGGGCTGGATTTCTCAGGTTCCTTGGCGCTACCCCTCGGCATCGGCAACAAAAACATGGTGACCCTGGGGTCTGTTCTCAGCTCCTTCAGCTTGACTTCCATCGGAAAGTTCCCCCTGGCGTCAGGTTGGACTGTATCTTGAAGTTCTTGTGCCATGATCGTGAACAATTCCCGATCTGCTCTGATGACCTGGTTGATCGAAACTTTGGCGAACCCCGGCGGTGGTTCTCTTGTTAACTGCCCTAGCAGCTGCTGCACCCAAACTTCGTGCTCCTCGTATTTGATGAGAGCGCATTGGTCATACGCTAATCCCCGACGCTGAAGCGCCCATTGTAACTGCAAATCTGTCGCGGTGTCAGCAACCACCGGCTCAGCTGGTGTTGCAAGCTTCACCATCTGTTGTTCCAGTGAAAGCATCATGGGTTTCTCTTTGAGATTGTTTTGCACTTCACTGTCTCTCTTGCTGCATTTGCTCGGCGGTATCCAGGTAATACAATTGGTCTCTTTGACCTGTGCCACCAAGTCCACTAAAGCGTAAGAAGGCTGTAGCTCGCCTTTCAGCCTAAGACCAGGCAACCTTGCTTCCTGGTCTTTGAGCCTGGCGGCTTTCTCTGCCAGCGGTAGTTTCCGGGCTCCATCTGTAGAGGTGTCCGTGGCTCGGGATTTCAGTTCTGCCATTACTATTGCTGAGGCTTCAAAGTGCAAGCGTTTGAGGTGCGCCTGCATCCCAAAACTCATGTCAACTCCACCATTTATCTGCGTTGCAAAGTCCTTGAACTGCTCCTCTGTGGGTGGAGCTTGAGGTGTCCCCGACGCAAATGCCAGGGCACTCAAACTCTTAATCCCATTGTTGACCAGCTGGGCTGCCAAACTGCCGTCAGCTACCAGCTTATTGCAATGTTGTTCAAAGGCCGCTTCTGAATCAGCGAGGGACATCTTGGTCTAAAAATTGAGCTGAAAAGTTTGAAACCTGTTTCCCGCCGTTTTGCAAACCTCTTCAAATAAAACTGTGCTGACCATCTTTGATTTGAAGTGGTGCTCACGTGAATGTACTGATATGCATGGTGATTCGGAAAATCGATGTTAAAAACTTTGACATCATGCACTCATGATTACAACTCCACCAATCCAACGACCTATCGTTTCGCTTGAACCTTCAAGCTTCACGATTCCTCGTTGATTGAGCAGTGCATACTGCCACAGAGTTGAAGTCAACTTGCCAACTCATCAAACAACCTGTCACCTGTTGCCTTAAGTGCCAAGATGAAACATGAGTGCAAACCAAGTTCGATGACATTTAAGGATAAAGCAAGAATCTCAGCTGGGATCCACACAAAACGTTAGGATCAGAGTTTTCCACGTTTTGCGGATCGTTGCACTCAGCTGTCTTTCAGCCTGAAACATAGTTTGCACTTGGCTGAGTCATACCTGACTTCACCCTGGTGCTCTCTGAACCCTGACGTGATCCTCCTTCCACACAGAAGGACCTTCACATGCTCGGCTCCTGAAAGGTGAAACATGCGTGAATTTTTGTTCAGCCAAAGTTTCTTGTCTTCTGGTACATCTATCAAGTAGTGACCAATCACAGGTGCATACGCTTGGCACTCACTCCCTGAAGAGTCACTTGAATCGGTGGTGATGTGGCCTTGTCCAAGGTCTTCAGCCTCTGGCTCTGTTGAGCCTTCCACTGTAACCTTCTGCCAGGACCCTTCAGACATGTTTTCAACATTCTGAGCTGAAGCCCCAACACCATGAAACTGTTGACCACTCGGATTGAAAGAAAAGGCTTCGACTTGATCAAGAGGAATTGCATTGGCCTTGAGCCTGCCACTCCTCGTGCAGTCTGGGTCAAAGGTGCCCTGCTTGATTTCATTCAGGACGTGCGCCAGCAAAGCTAAGGGTCTGGCCGCGCTGTCTCGGCTGTATACCAAGGCCATTTTCATCGAATTGGCATGATACCCTAGTACCAACCTGTCTTCAAACGAAGCTCCTCTCTTCGCCAAAAAGGAAAGACATGTGCATTTGCATGAATGACTAGTGATCTTTGAAGCTTTGCTGACAAGGTCACCCAATAACTCATGCATCCAAAGTTTTGCCTCTTGTGTGCTGAGGGGCCGACGTGTAGGTTCCAGCATGCTGTCAGGCGCTGGCATCAAAGGGAATTTTGACAAATCATCGATCTTCAAAACCCTTCTAGCATGAGTCCACTGAAAACCCCAATTGTCATCGGTGACACCAAAGGAGGGTGCAGCCATTGGCAAGTACTGATGCCTGACATGAAAAGCCCTGGCCGTTTTGTGCACTGCAGTTTTTGCTTCAAGAAACTGTATGCATTGTTCACCGTCCCTATCCTCAATTAAAGCTTCAGTGTGCTGAGCGTCGGACCACCTGGCTCTTGCATAGACGCAGAAAAGGACCATGCCAGCCATCACTCTGTTCCATATTTCTTCCGACTCACGCAAAACCGTATGGAACATTTGCAACTGTTTGACAGTGAAAGGGTCAGCCTGTCTCGGACAACTCAAACTCCTACTGAACGCAGCGCCAGTGCATCTGCGGCTCTCTGTCAACGCTTGCAAGGTTTCAACTCCTAACACGTACCTGACAAAGACTAAAGCTTCAAAGAATGACTTCAAACGTGATGCAGGTGCTCCCCTTGCCGACTCCTGTTTCAAGAAGCCGTAGAACTGTTCCTCTCTGCAAGGAAAACGGATCTTTTCTTCCTTCAAAGCACTGCAAATTTTCTGAAGACTGTTCACCCGCTTCATCAAAGTCTGAGGAGCCTTGTTGTAAAAAACGTCAACAAGTATCTGAGCTTTCTCTTTGAAAGTGGAACAGCTGTGCAGAGCTGTAACCAAGGCTGAGCAATCTGGCAACCAATCATCTGTAAGCGCCACCCATCGTCTGACAGCAGTCTCCCAAACGGCTTCACGCTCTTCTCTCCAGCTGCGCTCAGGGATGTCTCTAACATGTTGTAAAAAGCCCTTGACCTCTTTGAATGGTTTCGGGAAAACTCTTCTGTCAACTTCAGTTGAGGGTGCACTAGTATCATCCTCCCAAATTGGAGCAGGCAAAGGTCTTTTGAATCCTTTCTCCAGCATATCCATTGCTGAAACATTAGGGTCCAAGAACTTATCCCAGAAATTTCGTTCCCAAGGTAGTTTGGGTGTCTCTGCTGCAAGACTTTTCCAAGCTGATTGTACCACTGCTTCCGGATTGTAACCTTCTACAATGTTCAAATCATCGTCAGTTGAAATCTCCGGCAAAAGACCTGAAAAATCGGTCCGTATTGATGGTGAGTAGCTAACCTCATCATGTTGTCGCAAACCAAACAGATCTGAAGACACCAGATGCCACTGTGATTCCTGCGTTTCTCCAGTAACACCAGCATGCATGTCACCAAAACCTCCTGAACCATCTGCGTAAACGAGGTGCAAGTCTGTCTTCTCCGTGTCTCCAAAAAGCTGTTCAGTCCCTTCAAGGCGTTCACAGCTATCATCTGCAGAAGCTGCCATGACTAAACTACATTGAACAAGCTACCCCCATGCAAAAATTCACAACCACTCAAAAGTGAAGTGAAAAACCCACCTCACCCACCCTGGTTTGAGGCGTGCGCACACATATAAATTATGTCGCTGATGTTTGGAAGGTTTTGACATCTTGTTCAAAAACCTCTCAAACCAACAAACCAAAAACCTAGAGCCTTTTCTGTTTTGTGTCAAACGTGAAAACCGTCTTTGAAAAATTAAACAGATTTGTTTTCACAATTTTCTTGTTGTTTACGCACAGGTGTGAAACACAGGAGGTGGAAGTCAAAAACACCCAACCTAATTTTGTCGCCACAAATTTTTTCCTCTTCTATACAAATAAGGGGATCATCATTTCTTCGAAATGAGTTGCTCCCGTTGTGTCCAAGAATTTCGGATCCACACCAATGGTCAAGGAGTCATCTTCAAGTCCTCGATGCACATGCCGGCCAATGAAAATTAGGTGTCCACCACCATGGCGTGCAGGAAGGATAATTCCTGTCTCCTTCAGGGGCACGGCTTTGCCAATCGCCTTCTCCACAATCTTCTCGGCTTTCTCAGATTGGCAACATAGCAGCAGATCATCCACATAGGCAATAAGCAAGGCAGTTTCACCATTGACAACACCTTGATAAATGCATGGTTCCACTTCATCCGAAGTGAGTCCAACACCACGAATGCTGTCACTCAGCAAATTAAGCCAATGCAGAGACGCATCTCGCAGGCCGTTCAAGGCTTTATAGAGCAACAAGTAGGCTTGTGATCCTTCAGGCATAGAGACTGAGAGAGGAAGCTTCAGCACGATCACGAGGCCGTGAGGAAGTGGAGAATGCATGAATGCATGGGAAACATCAAGACCTTTGAGTCGAAGAGCCCGCTGTGCAGCAAGAGTTAGGACAAAATGCAGTCCCTCAATGCTCGGTGTTGGGCTCGAGATCCCCAGCTTTCGTGCACTAATTCCTTTGTTCAAATCCTTTGCTACAATCCTAACACGAACCCGTGTCTCACTTTTGTATGCTGAAACCCATCTACTCGGTATGACACGCATGAGTGGGTGTTTCTTCTTCAACGCATCAACTTCAGCCTGTCCTATGACCTTTCCAGCACCACATTTCTCCAAATTCCCAATTTCTTCTTTCATTCCTTCAAAACCAAGATCCACATCTAATTGCATGAGTGAACTATCATCGATTACTTCGTCAGGTTTCCACAAAAGCACTTCAGATCCACCAAGTTTCACCTTCACACATGTATGGTCCTTGCCTTGTGCAAACTTGATCGAATTCAGTTCAGCATCAAACAATTCTGGAGCTGTGGCTCGTGCAATTTCAGGTCCTTGTTCCAAACTCCATGCAACTGGTCCTAAAGCATGACATGCATCATCCATGACAAACAGATCCAAAGTCATTGGAACCTGAGTCCCATCGGCACGCTCTGCGGCCATCTCATCTTCAAGATCTTGCACGGATTGTTCTGCTTCCCTTTTCACGCCTGAACCTTCAGTGTCCATGGATGGTCCAACCTGATCTGAACCTGCGCCGACCGGAGCCGGGCTTGTCTCGGTCTCAACCTCCATATCTTGAACCTCAAGTCTCGGTCTTGCAACATTAGGCACAACAACAGGAGTTGCACTGGGAGTTTCACTCGCCTCAAATGCAGCTCGCTTTCTCTTACATTCAGCATTATGCCTAATTCCTGGGACATCCATACCAGAATCACATGCAGGACACCTGGGTGTCTTTGGAAACACACGCACATCATGTCTTACAACATCTGGTGACGGAGACGGAGACTTTGGGGAAACAGTTGGAGAGGCTTTCGGAAGTGCAGGTCCATCAGCAGTAGATGCACGAATTGGTTCTTGTCGGGCAATCTTTAGCTCACCTGGCTTTCGGGGTTGCGATGGAGCGGACTCCACCGGTCTCTTTCGTTGGATTGGAGCTCGATAGCTCGGGTCGGATTCTTTCATCTCTCTGACCAAATCACCTGGCGCACCATCAGGATATTCAACAAGATCCTCATGCATAGGTTGGTTGATCTCAGCATCAGGCAATCTGGGTCTCTCCACATTGGGCGCAGCGACATGCACACCTGGACGTGCAGGAAGAACTTCTTGAGCTTGTCCACCACCTTCAATCTCACAAAACAGTTGATCGCCAATGACCTGGTTCCACGCAATTGGAGTGATTGGCTTGACGTTCCTTGCAACAAAGCGCTTCAGAACTAATTCTCCGTCAATTCTGATTGCACCTTGCACTATCGGTCCAGTATCCAAGCCTGAGTGCACAAACGAAGCTTCAATGCTTCGAGTTTCATTGGGTGATTGGGCTCGCATGCTACTGGGCAACTCAGCAAGGACACTTTGTCCGAACATTGCAAAGGAAGGTCGAGACAACTTCCGCTGTGTAGAGTACTCCAATGGTGAAAAATCAGTTCCATGAGCCTTTGAGAAATGGTTGTGGCTCAATGCAATGTACGTCACAACATCATGCAGGCCACGTTCAGTGAAGCAAACATCAGCACCTCCTTGATTCATCTCTGCACGCAACACTGCAAGGGATTCCTTAAGCCGTCGAACAGCTCGTTCTGCACCTCCATTGCTTTGGTGTTGTTGAGGTCGTGCACGTCGAACAAGGAAAGTGTACTTGTCAGAGCTGGTGCCAACTAATTCTGAAACAGCACGTTCGGCATCAGTATGCAGGACAACGGAAGAGGTCGAAGAAGCAAGGCCGAAATGATCCAGCCACTTGCATATCTGATTCTTCACTGTTCGAGTCTCCTGTCCTACAATGACATACCCAACGCAATTCGTTGAGAGCTCAGTCAGAACTAGCACCTTAATTGTCCCTTCAGCTTCATCGTCAACCATTTCACCTCTGGTGGTCAAAAACCCAAAATCAGCTTGCACTTCCGTTTCAAGAGTACCTTCTCGACGTCGACGATGTTGGAATGTCGACTTGCCTCTTGCACAAATGGTACAACGTGGATCGTAGGGCACATGCCCTTGCATTCGGTGAGTTTCCAATGCAGCTTCCGCTGCACGGCTTAAAGGATTCAAGTTTGCACCGTCATGCACTGCATTCATACCTTCTGACATCACAAATTCACCCTGTTGTGCAGTGGATTCAGAATCCTGGTACATCCATGCAGGGTCAAGTTTAACCCATGGACATCCCCCAAAGTTACACACACCATCTAACCGCAAACCTGTTGCAGAGTGAGTAACCTCAGTGCCTTGTGAATTCTGGTTGAATTCCCAACCGCAATCACAAAGGGTGTTTGTTGAAATGATGTTATGGCTAATTCCGCCAACAAGGCATTTCAGCTTGGCTTGACGATACACTGGGAACCTTCCCAAATTGTCATTCTTTTTCTTGAACCCTACCCAAACCGAAACAGTAGTAGATCCATCAATGTTCACTTTGCTACCATTTGCCGCCCTGAAGCGGTCATTCTGAGAGTTCACAACCCATGCACCGTAAGTGGCGCGTGATGCAGTGGCCATGACTGTTGCCGCTGCACCGGAGTCCAGCAACCACCAATGCTGGCTTTCGTCTCCCATCATAATTTCAGATAAAAGTGGATGCAACACTGGTGAATACCTATGCAGTTCAAATGAATGAGAAACTGTGTCTTGCACGTTCAAAAATGTTGAGATTCCAACCCTTTTCAATTCGACTCGATGACAGTTGGTTGAAACAAGATCCTGAGAACATGCAGCATTACCTTCAACCTCTACACCTCTCAAACCATATTCAAAGGTCACCGGACGATGCAAAGGTTCCTGACGAGTTCCTGACAAGTCACTGGGTCCTGCTGCAAACATGCCACATAACAGGGTGGAATCTTCCTGTGGTGTCGTCTCATGCAACCACCCAAATTCTAAATTCCACAAATGGCACATGTCAGTCTCTGTTTCCGTTTCACTGTCACTGTAGTCAACTTCATCCCCAAGGTTTGTGGGCTGGTCTACAACATATGAACATGCAGAATCATTGTCAGAAACAAAAATGAGTTCAGGTTCTTTGCAAGATTCACTGTCAGAGATAGGAACGAATTCTCCTCCTTCGAAAAATTCAGGGGCAAAAATAAAACATGCTGGTGGTAAACTGGTGAAAAAATAGTGCAGTCTCACGTTTCTCAGCTGACACAATTCTTGGTTCGCACCGAAATCATCACTGATGATCATGCAATTTTCACAATTGCAAAACAGTCTATTTGATTCCAAGCACTGCAAACCCCAAATTGAAACATGAAAAACGGTTTCATCACATGAAAAATGGCTGCAAATGGTTTCAGTTTCGTTTGAAATGTCTGTTTCAACTGTCAAACCTGTTGCAAAACTGGCAAAAACGTCGGAAATCAATGGACTCAGCACGAGAGACTGTACTCCCTGAGCAGTTGCACTGGCACTTGCACTTGCCTGTTGGTCATCTGTTGCCGGCCAGCTCCAGGACTCATCCCAGTATTCCTGTCCCTCATTCCATGCACTGTCCCATGATTCATCCCAATTGCCATTCCAAACCTGTGACGTTTCTAACCAAGACTGGTCTTCCCACCAAGATCCATCGTCTTGCCACCACATGTCAGTCCCGTCATAGTCATTTTCGTATCCTACTTCGTTCATTTTTCCTTTCTTGCCAAAACCTTTACCTTTACCTTTGCCTTTCTTTCCCTTCTGCTTGCCCTTACCTTTGATCACCTGCTTGTTGTCGCCTTTTCCTTTCTTTCTTTCAGGGCAATTCACAGAAATGTGTCCGAATTTCTGGCATTTGAAACATTTCAGTTTTGACAAATCAACATCACATGCATTTGAACTGTGTTTTCGACTGCCACATGTTCCACACTTCACACCGCCTACAGCGTCCAAATTCCAATTCCCATCCCCATCACTTGCAGACATGTCATAGTGTGCAGTTGTCTCATCAGATACCTCTACCTGGTTCACCTGATATAAGTTCTTCTTGGGGTGGAATTCAGCAAACGCACGTTGCTGTTGTTCCCAACGCAAGGCTGTGGCACGAAATGCATGATATGATTCACCTCCAGTATGATGCAGACAAAACGTTCTCACTGCATCCGGTAAACTTCGTAGCAACACAGCTACCAAATCAGCTTCAGCTACATGCAACCCTGCAGCATCAATTCTACTTGACAGTGTTCCCAGCAACTTAGAATACCTAGCCATCTCGAAATCTATCTTTCTGATTGTGTCCGTGACAATGGTACTTGCACTGGTCTCATTACCATGCAGTGCAAAAGATTTCCCAGCTAAGGCTGTCCTGAAACTAAGTGCTTCACTCCGGGTCCTGATGCTGTACTCCAGGGTCAGTTGCCTCACCAATTCAAAGCCATTTGAAGCTTGCAGTTCCGTGTTCACACCAACATCTGCATTGCATAGATTGATCCCTTCACTGAACGCATTGATCAGCGTCAAAGTTCTTGGGTGACTTGCAAAAGCACTCCTCAGCATGGCCATCAGTCGTCGACTGCGTGCTCTCTGATTCACATTCAGCTGGTGCCAATTAAGCGGGTCTGGCCACCTGCACGCATGCTCGATCTCACTGCCGAACTCGAGGCTGGCTTGCATCGCCCAGGCTGTTAAATCATAGATGTATGCTTGCCACCCTAGGATTTCTGCCTCTCTGCTGGTCCACTTTGCACAATCCGGAGTTGGTGGCGTTCCCAACCATTTCTCACTCTTAGCAAACACGTCTCCTACGTATTCCCCGGATGATCCTGGTACGTGCATTGGATCCATGCTCTGAGGAAATCCACTTGTGGTCCTTTGTCCAAACATCTCAGGTACACCTCTAGCCTGGCTTGCCTGTTCACCTAGAACTTGTCTTACCTGCAACAACTGCATTGGTTCCAAACCTCCCTTCAGCCTCAGCACATCTTGCAGTCTTTGATTCTGGGGTGTTACTCCGCCAATGTCCTGTCCCATGCACATGCCTGCATTCTGTCCTGACCCAACCTGTCCTTGACATGCAGCACCTCCGCATTGACCTGACATCCATGGCATCCCATAACTTGCATTCCCCTGATTTGGTTCTTGACTTCTGCCTGTGCTAGCTTGGGCATTTTGGCATGCAGTTCCCATGCAACCTTGTCCTGGCATCCCTTGTCCATGCAGACCTTGTCCCATCAGACCTTGTCCTGTCAGACCTTGTCCACCTTGACCTTGTCCGAACTGACCTTGTCCAAACAGACCTTGTCCATGCAAACCTTGACCTGGATACCCTTGACCTGCATTGCAACTTCCACATCCATGACCTTGACCTCCCAGATAACCTTGATTCTGTCCATAGTTTCGAGGGTCCATCAATCCACCTCTCATGGGTCCATAAGATCCAAAAACGTTCTGTGCAGGGAGAATGTGAGCACCACTACCAACTGAGCTTCCGGCAGCAACTAAGTTCTGAGCTGGTGTCTGCGTTGTTGTTCCCATTCCTACTGCTGCCTGTTGCGCGTTCGCTTGCATCGCAGTACCTGTGGGCGAATCACCTGCAGCACCTGTGTTTCATTCTGCTCCTGGTTCTCCTCCACCTTCCATCCTATTCATGATGGGCGATCCTGAACCTAAGTGCAGTGAATTCATTCCTAGCGCACTAGTCTGGTTACTTGGTCCTTGTCCCTGGCTATTTCCTGGCAACATCGCGTCTAATTACACTACGCGTGGAGCACAACCGCTCCGCTACCATGCGAAAACCCAAACAGACCTAATTACAACCACTAGTCGCAAACGCACGCAATGGGGTCGGCCTCCGCCACGTCGAGTGTTTAACCAAAACACAAAACCCCAAAACAACGGCTCTCACTGCACCAGTCGCTCAACTCTTTTCCACACAGGAAACGACGAGAGCAAAGTAAGTTTGCTGTTCATGCAGCATGCACTGTGCTATGTTGGTCTTCTTGCACTTGTCCCGTCTTGAATACGGCAGCGGAATCACACAGATTCCATAAAACAAACTCAGCTTCTCAATGGTGAATTCAGAGTGGTTGAATTCACCGACATCTCAAAACCATTTCCAAATAAGTTCAAACTCATCACAAATTCCAAAAACGTTCTCTTCGTCCACAAACTTCTCAAAAACATCATGCAGCTTCCAGAAAAATGCAAAACGCAGTTTGGCAGAAAAATAAATTGGTTTGTTGTTGTTGACAAACGACATGCACATCCAGGAAAAATAAAGTTGCACCACAACCGTCCAAATTCACTTGCAAATGCCGCGCATGCAGCAAGTGAGTTTGGAAAACAACGTTTGACCTTCTTGTCCATAAACATCATCACCAAATACTCTGCATTACCATGCAAAGTCCAGAAAACAACGAAAAATACATCGTTCCCAGATGTTATTCCACCATTCTGCAGCAAATCCAGAGCTGTACACAAAGAAGACATTGTTGTACTGGGGAGAACCACTTCTTGGAGTCCAAAAAGCCAATGTGTTTACGGCCCCGAAAATGAGATTGCTGCAGTGACTTTTTTTGCGAAAAATTGCGCAGCTTTAACAAAAAGCAATACTCTTGCAAGTGTAACGGAATGGCAGGATTCCGGGGAACACGGTTGCTGATTGAAGGTCTCTATACCCCCGCCTGCATGTTGCCAATCTTTGCCAAAGCACCATGTTGTTTGGAATTGTTTGGGTGTTGTTGTCGCAGGCTTTCGCAACATGGCGTGGGTGAGGTGCTGATTCCGCTGCGACATTGCTGGCGGGATCCTTTTTTCTGTGTTTGCGTTGGCAGTGGATCGTTTTGTCACGATTAGGCGTCGCACTGCTCAGTTTTGTTTTGGTCTCTTGATGCGTTGTTTGTTTTTGGGCTCCCCCCCTTCGCCCCCCTAGACTCCTAACGCGGCAACTTTGCGGGTCGGGTTATGTATGTCGCCCGGAGTTCAGTATCATCCGGTTAAAGAATAATAGTATATATTTAAAACCGGATGAATCCTTTGTTTACATTGGGGGAAGAGTTTCGATTTCATGACTCCAGCAGATTCCGTAAGAAGGCTAGAGATGCAAAACTTCGGTTTTACCACAGTTTTGTGCCAGTTTTGATGTCTTTAGCTGCGGAGTCTTGCCGGAGTCGGGCGGAGTCGGTACACCTGCTGAAACCCCATTTACAATGGGGAAAACGTTGAAAGAGTTCCAACTTTGCGACTCCAGACGACTCCGCAAGAAACCGCAAGATGCGCAAGATGATGTCACTGAACTGTTCGATTTCTGGGGAGGCCCCTTCCAATGGCTCCAGTTCTGTGACAAATTTCAACTCCCATTTTTGGAGCTGTTGTTTGGCCATTTTCGAATCCAAAAACAAAAACATTAAAAGCACTTGAACATCTGTCATGGATGACATTCCAGCCGCTTTGCTGGCCGATGCTCACATTGCTCCCTTCCCCTCATCGTGCAATGTTGTGGTACGCCGCAGAATGCGGACCACGACTATTTGAGTCTAGCAAAGTTCATGCGCCTCGGTCCTTTAAAGTCTGACAGCTACTGTGACAGCGATGACAAAACACAGCCTGTACAACTTCTCGTCAAACAAAGAAGCGGATCTCAAAGCGTAGACAGGCTTGCTGAAGCCCCGCAAAGCTTTGCACATGATTCAAAACATTGCAATCATCCGAACCCTCTCCTCTCCCGGCCCAATAACCAAAGCGAATCCAACCGAAACAACAATCACAAGGCGCAATGCAAATCGTAGCCCAAGACAAACAAGCGGCTGACATGCTTAGAATACGCTAAAAACGCTTCATTGTCACAAAAGCAAGGTACTTGTCCAACATTGCCGCATGGGGGGGCAGGGGGCATTCTATGCCTCTACGCTTTCCTAACACTATCGCTGCCCCTCCAACCCAACTCACAGCAAACAGAAAGTGAAATACGCGCAGCGCTGTAGAATGCAGTGAAACGCGCACGGCGCTGTGAAACGCAGTGAAACGCACAGTGAAACCCAGCACAAAACGCGGTAATTTACGACGTTTCGTGCTTGCGGGAAGAAAAAAGCTAGGACTTTTTTGAATGCAGCAGCCCTTGCTTCTACTTAAAATGCAAAACATTGTAAATTACAACGTTTCGCGCTGTGTTTCACTGTGCGTTTCACTGTGCGTTTCACTGCGTTACACAGCGCCGTGCGCGTTTCACTGTGCGTTTCACTGCGTTTCACAGCGCCGCGCGTATTTCACTGCAGCCCAGAGTCTGCCGTGGCAAGTTTCCAATCAGCAACGCTATAAGATCTTCTTCTGGTCCTGTAAATCTTCAACGCGTCTGGCTTGGAAAGAAAAGCTTGCAAACGATTGACTACAAGTCTTCTAGCCCAACACTACGAGACACTGCTACGAGATGGTCTAAGATGCAGATGCCTGATAATCACGAGTAACAGCAACTCCGTTTTTAGCAGTCGGGCAAGCTGCCAAAACCAGGCCCACCAGCTGGGGCCTCCCCAGTTGTTTGATGCCCATCTTTGGGTTTGGAAAGGTATATAGAATTTGGACTCCCAAAGGCGGTCCTCCCCAGTTGCGTTGAAAGCTTGCTGCTTAAACAAAACCCAACTTTGATTTATTTGCGTACTGGGGGGGCCTCCATTTGTGTCTCCGGTTTTGCGTGGGTTTTGTAGGCCCAAAAACAGACACTCAGTCTTGCCCATAAATCAACTTCCATTCTTGCTAATGTTTCACCCCTGGTTTCCTACACCTATGGATTCGCTTCCCATTTTGTTGTCCATGGGTTTTTCCCTCCTTTAAAATCTTTGGTTTCCCATTTGCAATCGTCATTGCAGGCGTTACTTCATGAGGAACTCAGTGAAGTCAAGAGGCGCCGCACGGAACTGAAAGCGGAGCTGCGCGCGGCCTCCAAAGAGGACAGGAAACTCCGCAAGCGTCGTGCAAACCTTGTCAAGGCCTGCAATTCTTGCATTCGGGCATGCAGTTCTTGCATGTCGCCTGGTTGTGAAGCAGTGCGCTTTCAGAATGTGGGGGCTGTTGAGCGCAGGCAGCTAAGAACCTTTCACGCGAAGACATAGAGAAGCTGTTGGAGAACCAGGGTGCCCGGCCGTGTGTTTTGTTCCCCACTAGTGGTCCTTTGGTGGTATGAGCATAGCCACAGTCCGGGCAACCTTCGTGTTGTAATTTTTGCAAGTGCATATGCTTTGAAATCCTTTTTTCAAAGGGTTTGGGTTTGAATCGCTGTGGCAGCAAAACAGTTTTACTGAATCTTGCTGCGTTTGCCAGCGCAGGTGGGCCAGCAGAACCTGCTGCAGGTGGTGCTGCTGGTGGATGACTGCTACCAGCTGTGACATGGAGCTAACCGCCTTCAAATCCGCAAAAGGATGTGAGCTAATCGCAACGGCTTTTGGTTGGCCAAGTGTACCAGGCATCTCACTGCCGCCGCTGACTGAGTCGGAGGGCCGCAACATTTTCCCTAAGGGAAGAAGTAAGCTGGATGTGGCAAAACATTTTGCAAGTGTGCTGCAACCGGTTCTAAGCCGTGCCACAACATGCATGAGCCAAGCGGGTAACATGTTGTTACTTGCTGCCTTGCGATTGTGCCTGAAAGAGCCCCCTTACCATTTCCACAACTAAAAGGGTGAACACGTGCTGGATACCATCCCCTGTTACGGGGAGAATTCATGCAACAAAAACGGATTCCTGCACTGGTTTTTGTAGTAAGAGGGCATGCGCTGCATCTTGTAGCGGCTTGTCATTTTTTTCGAAAAAAGCACTTGAAAATCGGAAATGCATTTTGTAGTGATTTTTGTTAGGATGCTTTGACAGAATGCACGCAGGGATCCTGAAATGCTTTCTGTTCAAGACACCGCGGCTGAAATGCTTGCAACAGAGCAACTGTGGCACATTGTGGCATTCAAACCAACGTACGTCAAAAATGATCGGATTATTTAAATACTTGAAAATTGTAGCTGAAATGAGAAAGTCCTGGAGCTAGACCTTGGATCATTTTTCAACAGCTTCGCTTTGATGTTCATTTTTGACTAGGTTTTCATGGTGTTTTGACTGGGTTGTCACCGGGTTGTCCTAATGCTGCAGTGAACGGGCAGACCTTGCATTTCTAGTAGGATGTGGCCATGAACTGCATGGACGGAGCGTCTTGCTTGGCCAGCGGTACTCACTTGCTACTAAGCGGCAAGGGGTTGCCATACCACCACCAAATTACCGAATCTCTTATTTGACAACGGCTTCATGGTATTGAATTCCAGCCGACTGTTCAGCGATGCGGCCAGCAGGAAATATTAGGCAACATGTCATTTGCATGTTTCAGATGTTTCAGATTCTGTTCCAGTGTTGGATTCATAAGTTGAGGCATGGACGGCTAGCGGCTAGCATGGTCTCATGATGTAAGGTACTCTCCAGGAGATGTTGGTTTAAAGATCTACGTCTCTGGAATCAATGTGGTTCAACCGAAAGCCACGCTTCCAAGCATTGCAGAGTTCCTTGGAAAATATCTGTTTACGGCAAGTTTGAAACATCCACTTCACAGCTGGACATGGTTCGATGTTGTTGCTGGTTTAAGGTTCGTGCTGACATGCCCGAGCTGCTCAAAGGTCAGTTGCTCAAGATGATTTGGAAGAGATTTGGTCGGTGATTTGTCTTTGTCTAATTTGTGTGCTAAAAGATGGTGACCATGACAAAAATCGATCGTACTGTGCACCTGTAATTCAATGATTGGAGTGATTTGGGACATTCAAGTTTGCTGTGGGGGTGTCCCAAGGACACTACTGTATTTTTGGCCAGCAGCTGCACTGAGACAGAGGCGCATTTGTGGTTACGTACAAAGAACAAGACATCCATGGCATTACTTTGGTCCATCTAAGTTTTTGTTGACATGCTGCATTACTACACCTTGTGTGTATGTAACCCAGTCGTTTCATGACAATAATATCATTCCTATATACTGTATACATTCCTATGATATGCAGAGTGCTTGTTTTCGGGCGCTGGGAGCAAATGAGGGTAAACTTAAGAAGAAATATATGGTGACCGATCTAAAGGTCCTTGTAAGGAGTTTTAATTGCGAAAGCCGTGCATGTTATGTTGGAAACCCTCGCGAAAGTTCGAGTTCGCGAAAGTAAAATTTTATTTCGCGAAAGTTTCGCGAAAGTTGGGTATTATAATAAATATGTAAAGGGCTGCCACCCACTGCCGCCCGGGGTCCGGCAGGAGAAGGGCACCAGAGAATGCGAGTAGCAGTAGCCAAGTTTCCAAAAGTGAGGCTTTGCGAGAGCCAAGCACCAAGGCCCCTGGTCTTCGCTTTTCCTTCAGTGCACCCCCTGCTGATGGCCGGGGTCTGTGAATAGGGATATTTTCGCGAAAGGTCCGCGAAAGTTATGCGAAAGAGCGGGCGAAAGTCAAAGTGCATGTTGAAGGGGGTGGGCCAGTAAACTTTGCAAAAGAAAGTCTGTCCTGAGAAGGGATTCCGTGATGCTAGCTGCATGTTTAAAAGGCTACCAAGAAGTGATCCGTGATTCTCTGGCGTAATTTGGCAGGTGGTGAACGAATCTTCATAAGAGGTGTTGTTGGCCAACATGGGCCCTGCGAAAGATAAACATGGAATTCGCGAAAGTTTCGCGAAAGTAAAATTTTTATTCGCGAAGAATGGCCGTTCCGGGAGAAAGGAATTTTGATCAACAACCATATAGAGATCCTTGATGATCCTCGTCAGTCCAGCAACCAGCTGTTTCGCCATTTGCAGGAGTTTGTTCAACTTTGTTCGAGCTTCATCTTTTGAGAGATGAAGATGCCTTTTGTGCCGGCTTGCCCGAGCTGCTCAAAGGTCAGTTGCTCAAGATGATTTGGAAGAGATTTGGTCGGTGATTTGTCTTTGTCTAATTTGCGTGCTAAAAGATGGTGACCATGACAAAAATCGATCGTACTGTGCACCTGTAATTCAATGATTGGAGTGATTTGAGACATTCAAGTTTGCTGTGGGGGTGTCCCAAGGACACTACTGTATTTTTGGCCAGCAGCTGCACTGAGACAGAGGCGCATTTGTGGTTACGTACAAAGAACAAGACATCCATGGCATTACTTTGGTCCATCTAAGTTTTTGTTGACATGCTGCATTACTACACCTTGTGTGTATGTCACCCAGTCCTTTCATGACAATAATATCATTCCTATATATTATATATTGTATACATTCCTATGATATGCAGAGTGCTTGTTTTCGGGCGCTGGGAGCAAATTTGGGTAAACATAAGAAGAAATATATAGAGATCCTTGAGGATCCTCGTCAGTCCAGCAACCAGCTGTTTCGCCATGTGCAGGAGTTTGTTCGAGCTTCATCTTTTGAGAGCTGAAGATGCCTTTTGTGCCCGCTTGGCAGCTGCAAGTTCTTCAATCGGCAGTCCAGCAACCAGCTGTTTCGCCATTTACAGGAGTTTGTTCAACTTGTTCGAGCTTCATCTTTTGAGGATGGACACATGGCTGAGACAAAGAACGTGAAACGACTGATGCCATGTTTTACACATACTCATTCAACAGGATTTCAGACGTTCTAATCCATTACATGTTTTCTGTGACATCCGTGGGATGTGAAAAAATTAGCGAGTCAAGCATAGCCCCTGCGCAAACGAACAACGCAAAGAGCGCTGAACGATCTATAACTCCCAAAGAACGATTGCATGGAAATCAGTTCATGTGTGAAAGCATGCTGGAATGTGAAGAGTTGGTGTACACGACATGATGGTGGATACCTGTTCTAGAAGCATCTAGATCATCTAGGCTCTCAGTTGTGGGGTATACGTCATGCTCAGCTCACACAATGGAAGATGTGCAAAAGCATGCTGACATTCTTGATCCTGGCCAATTTCTTGATCTTTGATTACTGCAAACGGCTTTGTATCCAATCACGTATTGTTATGTGGTAACTGGCTGGATTTGGATGCTCTTTTGTCTCCCCATTGTTGAAGCCGTCCGGATGAGCGTTTTGTACTTTCGTGCTTTCATGCAAGCAGTGACGATGACAACAGGACTCCTTTCCAACTTTCCTTGGTTCATGCCGTTTTCCCAAAAATCATTCCCTCTTTGAACAACAACGAAAATGAACATTGAACCGATCAGCATTTCTTGACAAAATGTCCTTCGTTGATGGATATCGGATAGCCCAGATGCGAAAAGATTCTTGAGATGATTCTTTGCCGTTCAATATTACCACTTGCTTATTGCGATCTTTTCGCTGCTATGCATATTCTTTCGCAGCGCTCCATTACTTCAGCCAATTCCGGTTCAGCTCGAGCACAACTGCACCTGCAGGTCCGATTTGACGATCTTTATCCTAGTTGAAGATAGCCAAGGCAAAGGCGTTGGACAATGTCGATGGTTTGCTGCGGACGCTGGCCAGTGAATGAAAGGAATGGAGCATGTCGCTGTGAGAGCTCATCCGGACTTCTTCCAACACACTGAATTCAGCTTGTTTCTGAGCTTGAGAATGGATGGTGCAATTGTGATTTGCAGTTGCAGGTGCAGGTATCATACCACAGCTGGAGCGTTGTAAAAGAAAGCGCAGGGCAACATTTGCGGGAAACAGTTCATCAGAGCGCTGCATGGGTGCAGTGAAGCCACACATCCAATGCAATCATCACCAAAGGATAGCAAATCTCCAGGCTTTCCCCACAAGCAGAGAAGAGTCATATACGGAGTTTGGTCATACTTGCTTTCCTCGTTCGGCGAAGGTACCTGGACTATTGGCATAGCCTGCGCATCGGACCTGCTGGTTGAGGCCAGGATGATTTCGCAGAAGCCACTCAATGCGCAAGCTACATGCGCCACCAATTTGTGTCGCCACGGTTCAGAGTGCTGCATTCTCCAGCATGCCTCCTCCATCTACATTCTCCTCCCCCGTGCCCCCACCCAACAAAGATGCTCAAAGTTGTCCGTCGAATGCGCTGTGGCTTTGAAATGCAGACTTCTGGCCCAAGAGATGATGTAACAGGAAGACGCAAAGCACAAGCAGAGGACAAATATATTGCTCACCAAAAGGCAGCAGCACTGGAATTGAAACCCGGGGTTGAATCTTGCAAGTCACTCGCAGAGATATGGTTTCTTTGCGTTGTTGACTTTTAAGTCTTTGCACCTAGTGTGCCCTCTGTGTCAGCAGTCGAAAGCGGCTGATACATATCATGCGTTTTGTCTTGATGGCTTATGGTTTGCGAAGTGTGCCTGTTTTCTGCACCTGCTTGTGAATGTGATGCGGCAATGTCTTGATGGCAGGCAACATGGAAGGGGCAGCAGAGCCTCAGGCCGTTGCTCGCTTGATTGTGACATTTTTTTTTGATACGTTTTCTTGACTTGTTTTCCTCGCCTATCATCTTATCTTTGTTTGGAGGGGGGAAGGGGGAGTATGTTCCAGATCTTACGGTTCCCAGGGGATATGTTCCTCACATGCACCACCAAGGCTTCCTCCAGTAGTTCCAGCTCAAGTGCTGCCGTGGAAGCAGCAGACTCTCTGGATGACAGCTCTTCAGTGTCAGGCAGTGAAACGGAGTTTCCTGACCTGTTCCCAGAAGATGTGCCTTCCAGTGAAGATGAAGGATGTGACCGCTTTGCAGATTTGGTGACAGCCAAGCCGGACCATTCTTATCGAGGGCACACAGTGCACTTCTGGACCCTTCCATATAGCGCACGAGAAGACAGAAAAACGGCAGAGAACTCCAGTCCCAAGCAAATAATGCGAGTATATAAGCAGGTTTATGGGACCTGTTTGGAGTATTATGCAATCTTCAAGGAATACCATGCTGCGAGCAGCAAAGAGTGGGAGCGGAAGCCTCATTTTCACATTTGTCTGAAGCTGAACAGGCGGGGGAAAAGGATCAGAATCGCTCAAGCTTTGCGGGGAAATTCGATCTACGCACATTTGTCTTTACCGACCCGATTCTTGTGCTTCTGGCGCGTGATCGCGTATTGCTACGTGCCTAGCTGCCGGAAGCCTTTGTCGGAATTGGACCCTGACCCTCTCTTCAGTTCGAAATTTCCCATTGACCAGCTGGAGAAGAAATGTAAAGGCAAGTCGAAATCACACTTGCGTCCTTGGGACTTTTACCAAATCATCCGCAAGATTCCCTCCATCCAGACTTATGCTGATTGCGTCACTTGGGCACAGGAGCAGCAGCGCAAGGGCGCTCCACAATACATGGAGTTTATGGCCCGCCAAGGGTCGAAGATGGGACCTTTGTTCACATCCTGGCGACAGCTGATGGTTGGGAGATGCACACTGAAGTCTTTGCGTGAGGATCGATTAGCCATGTGGAATGAAGCATTGGCTTCGCCCTGTGTTTGCCCTACGCCAGATCGACTTCAAAACGGTTTGGATGATTTGCTGTCATTCCATGAGAAGGATGGAGAGCGCTTTTCTTTTTTGGTGCAGCGGATGATTCGGATTGGCACGGCTCTCAAGAGTGGCAATTTATTGGTATATGGTGCGTCCAACGCGGGCAAAACCTGCTTAACCCGGCCCTTGTTGTCTATCTTCAAGCACAAGGCTTTTGTGCGTCCTAATTGGAACGACACTTTCCCGCTGCAAGGGTTGGAGAACTATTTGGTGGCTTGTTGGCAGGATTGGAGGCACACCCTGTCCCCGATAGGGTGGGACACGATCCTGCTTCTTCTGGAAGGAGAAAGTGTGCAGGCCGCAGTGAAAGGAGGAGCCTCAGTCACAGTTGAGACTCCGCCACCTTTCATCATAACTGCCCAGGAAAAAATCATTCCTTTGTCGTCGAAAGGAGTTCCAGACCAAGCAGAAGCTGAGGCCTTTCAGAACCGATTTTGCCTTCGATGGCACTTGCGGAAGGCGCTGCCAAAGAGCCAGCAGGATCCTCAGATGAAACTTGCAATGAGATGCGGGAGCTGCTATTCGAAGTGGATTGATCGAAATGCGGCAGCTTACAAACTCAGAGCTCCGGATATGGAAGAGCAGGTCATTGAGATGGAACGAGCTATCCAGGGTGAGCCGGCACAGCTTGAGCAACCTGCCAGGCTGCCCATTGAGGTCAGTGCTGCGGAGGCACCAGTGCTTGCTGACCACCCGGCTTCTTCGTCAGACAGAAATTCTGCGCTCCCATTTTCTTTCGAGCCAGACCATGTGACAGCAGTGGACATGGCAGCGTCCATGATTGGCGAGGAGGTCGATTCTTCAGTTGCAGCAAATCTGGAATGCCCTTTGACCCCGAGTCGAAACATGGATGTTCAGGAAGTTGAGCCTTGGACCCCAGATGGATCGCCGCCTGTGGTCACTCAAGCCAACCTTGGACCTGGTTGGTCAGAAGTGACACCTTTTCAAGAGACGCCGTCAATAGGAGTTTGCCAGATGATAGAAAATTGGGCTGTCCAGCCAGACGTCAATGAATTTACACCTGTATGTTGCATTCACTGGGATAGAGCAATGCCATCAGACATACCGCTTGCATACTCACATGTTTTTTGAATCGTTGACGATGTTGGAAACTAGTGACCGCAAACAGTTTTCAAACTTGGACGTTTGGCGACAGAATGAAAATAGTGATTCTGGTTCTGCCAGGTTTCTCCATTCGGGCACTCCAGCCATCGCTTGCAAGGAGCGACCGCGCCAAACATCTCTTGGAGAGAACATTTCTCATCATTATCTTTTGGCATCCACTAACAACGCACCAACGGCAAACCGATTATGACCCTTCCTATCAGTTTTCAAACCCAGACATGCGGCAAACGGTTGTCACCGCAACATGGAGAGAGTGAACTTGCCAAGCACTCTTGGAACCCTGATTTCAATTCCAAAGCTTGAAGATGTGATCGCACCAGACAGTTTTTGGAGAAGACATGTGTTAGTAAAGTATCCCGGCGGGTTGTTTATCGAACCCGCGTTTTCAACGTTTGCGGTGTTCGTCATTGATTTCATACCACAAATCACAGTGGTTTTGCATGTCTCTCAAAGTTCAATTTCCTTAAGAAGTACGCGCGTACTTTTACTGGATATGTAAAAAAGCTCAGCGGCACTCTCTTTTTTTCTGCGCTAAGTGTTCTTCACAATTTCTGCAGTGAGCTTGCAGAGGTTTTTGTGGGAACTGTTTTCCCATCTCCACTGCCAAGCGCGAACATGCGTCCAAATCTTGCCATTGAGCAAGACTAACGTAGACTAACGTAGCATCATATATGTGAGGAAGTGCAAGACGATATACAGTAGCGTTGCATCATGTATGTGAGGAAGTGCAAGACGACGTACACTAGTGTAGCATCATATATTTGAGGAAGTGCAAGACGACGTACAGCAGCATAGCATCATGTATGTGAGGACGTGCAAGAAGACGTACAGCAGCGTAGCATCATGCATGTGAGGAAGTGCAAAAAGACGTACAGCAGCGTAGCATCATGTATGTCAGGCAGTGCAAATGAACGTTATTACCCCACCCCACCCCGTTAACCCCATGAAAGACATAGAAACATGCAAAACGCTGGTTCGGTTTTCAACCCGTAGGCTAAAGTATGGATCACAAGGCTCTTGGGTCTAGCACGCTAGCATGAAAACTTTCCCCGTGAATCCCGCCAGTCTGATCACCTCAGTTGGTAAACCACCATCGATTTTTTGGGAACAACCTTTGTGGTCCATGTGTCCAGTGGTATACGTTTGGAAATAGACAAAGTCGAGCCGCTTTTGACCTTGCCACGCGATCATGAAACCTTGACCTTTGGTGACGCGTTTTCGCAACAAAATGGAAGGAGTGGATAGATATGCGAATCAGGTTTGGAAAGTTTGGGTTTGCACAAATCATTTATAAAGTTCTCTTGATATTTTGACTCAAGTGCCTTGATCCAAAATAGCAGGATTTTTCTTGTTTCCTCACCCAGGACCCGGGGGGGGTCTTGAACCTTGAAGGCTCAGTATGAGCTAGAGTCTGCGCTAGCAACGCAGTAATCAGCGAGTTTTGGGGGCCTCTGTGATACAGAGAGCTTTTGAGTATTCATTAGCGTTCTCGTGGTTACGAGAGATTTTTGTGAAATCAGGCTCATCCCTGGAAGGGCCAGGGACGAGGACTTGTGTGTGGTCAGACTCATCCATGGAGTGACCAGGGATGGATATGCCAGGGAACTGGCTACGCTGATCAGGCTGCGAGGCTGCAGCTACCCAAGGCAAAACCCGCAGAGGGCAAGTTCATGTGACTTAGCCACTTAGCCGTTGCCTCGGAAAGCTTCAGATGAGAGAGAAGAGCGTCTTCCTTGTCTCTGTAGTAGCCTGCTAGTGCGAAACTTTGTAAATGTGTTGTAACTCTGACTTCGCCCCCAGAGCTTCAAACGCGTCTTGGAAACAGAATGCTTTGAAACTATCCATGCTGGGTCTATTTGCTGACATTTGCGGTAAACCTTGTTTTTTTTTAACGTTCGTATGCATTATTGCACGTCCGTAGTCGTAATTCGGCAACATTTGCGGAACTATAATTTTACCGCAACATGCGGTGAGCATTTTTCCGGATTCATTTTTGTTTGAAACTCCTCCACATTTGCTGTGCTTGTGATGTCAGTTGCTGCAGTTGCATGTTTGTATATATATATATATAACGCGTGTTTCTGTATATTGGTTATATGTATACCGTGGCGATAGCCTCACGCTAAGTAGATGAATACATATACTTGGCGAGGTTTCGACTAAATTTGTAGAGCGGTTACGCGAGCGTAGGTTCCGTGTTTTTTCCTGGGAGGGTCTAGGGAGGGAATCTACTTACGCGACTAGCACATCACGGTTCATCACGTTTTGTCATGGTATTTTCGACGGGTTCACTGTTTTCAAAAAATGATTCGTCACGATTTGTCAAGATTTTGGCCTACATATCGATTCGCATGCGCATTTTCGAAACAAAGGATGTTTGCGCTTTTTCATCGATTTCCCACACAATTCAGTGGATTTCCGACAGATTCCAACAAATGTCACCAAAATCAAATGTAGATGTAGCCGTATTTTTACGACATTGCTATTTTTGATCTAAGATTGCCGGCATCGATTCTCCGGGATTTATGTATCTATTTTGCTATTTTTTTACACATGATGTGGAAGTTATGCGCCGATCTAAGGGGCAGGTATTTTTCCATTTTTTTTGGACAGATGACATGGGAATAAATGATCAAATTTACACATGACATGGGACTCAGGATGTTATTGTCGATTTTGGATTCATTTTGGAAAACAATTTTTGGAGGTTCCATTTTTGGGGTGCCATCTGTGGCCCTGTCCGCCCAGACAATGGGACAGCAGGTCCCTGACCTAACGGGCAGGTATTTTTCAAATTTTTTTGACACATGACATGGGAACAAATGATCAAATTTACAAATGAGTTTGGACAGATGACATGGGAATAAATGATCAAATTTACACATGACATGGGACTCAGGATATTATTGTCGATTTTGGATTCATTTTGGAAAACAATTTTTGGAGGTTCCATTTTTGGGGCGCCATCTGTGGCCCTGTCCGCCCAGACAATGGGACAGCAGGTCCCTGACCTAACGGGCAGGTATTTTTCAATTTTTTGACACATGACATGGGAATAAATGATCAAATTTACACATGAGATGGGACTCAAGGTATTATTGTCGGTTTTGGATTCATTTTGTTTTTTTTTGGGGGGGTTCCATTTTTGGGGTGCCATCTGTAATTTTACTGCCCAAGATGGCACCTGAAAAAAATGGCGCCAGAAAAAAAAATCTACTATCTGGGCGTATATTGGGGAAGATGGCGCCTCAAGAATGGCGATTTGGTTTCAGAAAAAAACACTGGGACTTCTGTCCTACTGTCCGGACGTATATTGGGGAAGATTGCGCCCAAAGAATGGGCATTTGGTTTCAGAAAAAATTGTCAGGCATTTCTGTCCTACAATCTGGGCGTATATTGGGGAAGATGGCGCCCCAAGAATGGACATTTGGTTTCAGGACAATTTTCAGGGACCTGCTGTCCCACTGTCTGTGCGGATAAGGCCACAAATGGCACCCCAAAAATGGACGTGTTGTGGCAGGACATCTTTCAGGAACTTCTGTCCCATTCTCTGGACACACATGGTTCCAAAAATGGTTTTCCAAAAAGAGATTGACCAAATGGGAGGAGCAACTGAGCACTTTTTTGAGAACAGAAAACTTAAATTTATTTTCCGTCTTTAGTACGTTACGGAAGTTGCTCAGTTGCTCTGCGGATTCTGCCAAAGATGGCACCCGAAAAAATTGACAATTTTGTACCAGAAAATTTTAAGGGATTTTTGTTCCACTATCTGGGCGTATTTGTGCCAGGGACTTCTGTCCCACTATCTGGACGTATATAAGAATTTGGTTCCAGGAAAATTTTCAGAGATTTTGTGTCCCACTATACTGCCAAAGATGGCGCCCGAAAAAATTGACAATTTTGTACCAGAAACCTTTCAGGGATTTTTGTCCCACTATCTGGGCGTATTTGTGCCAGGGACTTCTGTCCCACTATTTGGACGTATATTGCCAACAGGAAAATTTTTAGAGATTTTTGTCCCACTATACTGCCAAAGATGGCGCCCGAAAAAATTGACAATTTTGTACCAGAAAATTTTCAGGGATTTTTGTTCCACTATCTGGGCGTATTTGTGCCAGGGACTTCTGTCCCACTATCTGGACGTATAAGAATTTGGTTCCAGGAAAATTTTCAGAGATTTTGTGTCCCACTATACTGCCAAAGATGGCGCCCGAAAAAATTGACAATTTTGTACCAGAAAACTTTCAGGGATTTTTGTCCCACTATCTGGGCGTATTTGTGCCAGGGACTTCTGTCCCACTATCTGGACGTATATCGCTAAAGATGGCGCCGAAAAAAAGGCCAATTTGGTTCCAGGAAAATTTTCAGAGATTTTTGTCCCACTATCTGGGCGTATATTGGGGAAGATGGCGTCCCAAGAATGGACATTTGGTTTTAAAAGGACTTTTTTCAGAAGCAGCCGCGGCTGCACTTTCTGTCGAGGAACTTCTCGAACTTCTCGAACATGGTAGATTGCAGCTACTTTGCTTTTGTTGACGCCTTCGCCGTTTTCGCCTTCTTCGTCCTGGACTTCGCCGCCGTCGCCGTCCTCATCCTGGACTTCCGCCGCCCGCCCTCGTCGTTTTCTTCCTGGACTTCGCCGCCGTCGCCGTCCTCATCCTGGACTTCGCCGCCCGCCTTCGTCGTCTTCTTCCTGGACTTCGCCGCGTTCGCCGCCTTCTTGCTGGACTTTGTCGTCTTCATGTGCCTTGCCTCGGGTGTTTGTGGGCGTCCGATCTGGACTGAGGAGCAAAAGGTCGAGACCGCATGGCTTTAATTTAATTGTTCTTGAGAAGGCTCACATGGGGTGGTGACGGCTTTGTTATCCAATACCAGCTGAAGGGAGTCAAAACAGATCGCTTGCGGCAAGAGAAGATTTGCCATTGGGTGCCCGTGTTGCGTCACTTTGGCCCTCACCATGTGCATGTGCGAGCTGAACATTTGTGGTTTGTTTTTGTCGTTTGTTGAGTTTGAATGGCCCAAACTGACACACGAAGACGCGTGCGTGGCATGGCTCCAAAAAGGAACACCGAGGCGAGATCACTTGGGTTGTGGCTTTCAATGATTGATCGGGTTGTCTTTAAAAGGTTGATTTTGAGGTCCTAGTTTTGGACCCTTGAAAACCAATGCAAAATGGAGACGCTTGTTGGGCCTCCCCGGTATACTAACATGTGTTGGGATCCACGGCCCTCTTGATAGGAGGTACAATGCAGTATTCATGCTAGACATGTGACCACAGTTAATCGCAATATTTTGGGCTTTATTAGCTAAGGCCGCAATAACGGGAGCATCAAGGGTCGGGAACCATTTTCGGCTGGATTCAGCAAATGGAGAGAGAGAGGCAAACTGAGCTGGTTGGGACTGACTTTGAGTTTCACGTTCAAAGGATGTCTGGGCGGGGTCATTTTGCTCAGTATGGTCATCTTCCCCAGTGATATCAATGCACACACGCGTTTTGTCGTTGGCCGGGAGGACAGAACTTCGTTTAAGGGCAGCCTGGATAGGGGGCAGTGCTTCTCCTTGATGTAAGGAGGATGTTTGGGAAGTCTTGGTCCTTGTGGGGGTTGTAATGCCAGGGGGATTTTTACCGGTTTCTACGACAACAGGATCATCAGGTACCAATGGCTGTTTTTCTGGCGAAGGATCATTTCTAATAGGGGCCTTAAAGGCAGGGTCTATAGACTGACATTGATGTGGAAGTGTAGATACAATGGGGTCACTGCACGCAGGTTTCGCATTGCCATTTTGTGAGGAAGGGGAGACACTAGGTGGGGAGGACGGAGTGATAACAGGGTCAGATGGTTCATTAGACAGTCTGCCTTTGCTTGCAAGCCCACCTTTCACTTCGCCACAAATAGGTTTGAGCTCTTGGATGCAAGTTTTCTGACTGCTAAGAGCTTCTCCTTCACGTGTAGGGGGTTTCTTGACGGGTGTGGAGAGAAGTGCAGGTTGGGGAGGTAACATCTCCTTATCGTCCTCCTCATTCGTGCGTATATCATTTCCGTGATGGTCTTGATCAACAACCATTTCAGCAATCTGTTGCTCACCAGTGTCAGTTGGGTGACTAGCAGGTAGGTTGGTCCATGGGATGGTTGGGCTGACGGTAGGGGGGGGGAGCGCGTGCATCCCCATGTGTTAATTGCCCTTCTGGAAAGTTGCTAGCACGCTGGTCACCATTAAGTTCACCTTGGCTGCCTGACCGCTCTGCATTTGACTTCGCAGTGTCATGGACGCTTGCCCCAGCAACAGAGGTGAGAGGGGGACTGTTTTGATACGGATTGATCTGCTGGGAGGGCGGAGTTGGTGGGGGGGTGACTCCTACAACTGCGTAAGCCGGAAGCTGGTCAATTGCTTTCTTGCTGCTGGGGAGGGCAGTCGGGGTCGTAGGCAGTTTGGCACCCTGGTCAGTTCGTTTGTCCTTCGCGAGCGGCTGGTGCTGTGTGGAGCTTGTCGGAAGTACCGCGGTAGTTTTCAAATTGTTTCTGTTGTTGTCGAATGTTTTTTTTTTTTTTTTGTGTTTTTCTTTATTAGTAATCTTGTTTTGGGTTATTTTTTTCTTTTTGTTTCTTTGATCTTGTCTTACCTTATATTTTATTCCTGTGTTTTAATTTCAGTTGTGTATCTTTTTCCTTATTTGCGGTAACGGGGCTTTCATCCTTTTCTTTTATTTAGTTTTGTATTTGTAGTTTCTGTTTTTTAATCTAGATTAATTACAAAGAAAACCAACCGAGACATTTATATTTTTTTTTATACTAAATTTCCATGCAGCAACGGCTTCAACTTTAGTATCAGCAGTTAGCATGGTATTGAAGTCAAAGTGGGGAGGCACGAGCATGACAAGATAACAAGTTTTGAAGGGGTATATTTGTAAAGCATCAACCTTGGTCAGGTATAATGAGCTTTCGAGGCCATCAACTCGGTTGATTTGACATTGCCTTCCTGACGGGATTTCAAACATCATGATTCTGGTAAATTTAGACACTTGCTCAAACCTAAGAAAGTTCTGCTTGCAGAATTCACCTTTTGCACTATTCACTGCTTCAAAATGAGTGAAATGAGTCAAATAGATGTCCAGTGTATTGGTTACAGGAATAGATTCAAGGAAGAGAATCCACGGGTAGGTCTCTTCAGAATGCGTATATGATGCCTGTTGAGTCTGCAAGTTAACTGCTGAGTCCTTAAGAAGTCCGAATCGTCGCTTCTGAGAAGCATTCTGGGTGCTGACAGGGGCAATGACGGTGAGTCTGTTTTTGAAGCTTGGATTACACTTTTCACCAATTCTGCGCCAATGCTCTCCTTTGGTCTCGTGTCTGGGTGGTTCACCTGGTGCACTAGTTTGTGGCAGTATGTTTCCACAATGCTCAATCGTGCAAACAATATTGGTTCCTCTTTTGTCCTTAACTGAGAAAGAACATGGGAAGTTCTGCTTAACATCATGAGGGATCCAAAAAGTGAGCATTGTGACATTGGTATTGTCTTCATTTACGACTGTTTGGAATTCAAATCTGGATGCTGAAAATGCGTTGATGAGCGCAAATCCAAGCTCTGAGTCAATAACTGCAACTTCATTTTCCAGGAGTGAGGTGATGCTACTCTTTGCAATTTGAAGGGGTATAAAGGGCATACTGCCTATTGGTGCATACCTTACCTCAATTCGGTACCAGTTGCTGCCGATGGCAGTAACATGACTAAGGACAAATTGCGTTGATTGCTGGCGTTGCCCAAAGGGCAAGTACGTTGTTGAACAATGCAATAAGTTGCGGAGCACTTCGATTTCTATGCCTTCTAGTTTCAGCATTACTTGAGCTTTAGATAGGAAGAAGTACTTGATTCTAAAGGACATGAGCTCCAGCGCAAGAGCATTTCGTTCTTGATCACTTAAGTGCCGAGTAGACATGACAGTAAAAGTAGCAGTCTCCCTCAGTTTATGTAAACGAGTCCAGTCAATGCCTTCTTTAATCTGAAACTGGGTATCTTGTGCTGTGTTAATTTCTTTCTGTAATGATTCGATTGCTTCACGGATTTTGGTTCTTTGTAAGCAGGAGTTCTTTTCATATTTGATGGTAAGCGGCACACTTCCTTTTGACTTGTCAGAATTATAGCAGCCATTTGGTGATGTACTGGTCTCGCTGACTCCTGGATACTGCCCTTGTCGTAATTCTTTGCCAACAAAATTTTCAAAGGCGATACGAGCAGGCATTATCAGCTCATCGGTTATCGTGTCAGGGATTTGCCATTCAATTACGGCAGGACTGCTTGACAGGCTATCCATTTTGACAAGATATAATACAATAGGATATTTTTGATATTTGAGGGTTCCAGTGAGCTGCTTTATTTCTCGAATGGCTGCGATATGTCTCTGGCAAGTATCAAAGACTTTTGCTGCTATTTCAACTGGGCCAGTGTTGGCATGACACTCATAGATAAGTATAACAGTCTGTTGCGTCGTTGCCAGTGCTTTCATAGCACTTTGAGCCGCTCCAAAAGAGGGAAACGCATAAGCAGTAGTCTCCTGCTTCGCTATCTGTGAATGGAGCTGATCGTAGGTGGTCAGAAGTATGCCTTCAGGTGCTTTAATTTTACTCGGAAAATGTACCATGAGAGTGGCATGCACTCCAAGGGCGCCTAGATATTCCGCGGCAACCTGTTGAGCCTCGATGTGTTCAGACATTCTGGCTTTGTATTCTCACCACGAGAAAAGTTGTTCTTTGTGAGATGTGTATGAGAGGTATGACAAGTTACTCGAGATAATTGGGGAGGGGGGAGTACCTGCCACGTCTTTGGACAGATAAACCCGTAGAGCAGGGAGAGAAACAGGAAGCAAGAAAAGAGAGTGTAAAGGGTGGAGTCACTTCACAAGGTTAGGAATGGAAGTAACGAGATCCGAACTAAATAATAAAAGAGGGGGGACGAGGTGACAAGAAGCGACAAACAAAAAAGAAGGAGGTGGTGGCAACAGAGCACCTGTCACGTCTTTGGACAGATACACTGTGTAAACAGAGGCAGGGGTGGGAAGAACAGCGACCTGTCACGTCTTTGGACAGATACACTGTGTGAACACAAACTGGTAAAAAGAGAGAAAAGAAAGCAATCAGATCAAAAAAGGACCTTGGTAAAGCAGTGCAGTGGAAGCAACAGTGACCTGTCACGTCTTTGGACAGATACACTGTGTGAGCGTCAAATCTAAAAGCAGGTAAAAAGGGGGAACTTGGTAGAACACTGTAGTAAAGGTACAGTGACCTGTCACGTCTTTGGACAGACACACTGTGTGAGTGCAAAAATTCAAGAGAAAAAATGAAAACAGTGAGCCTGTCACGTCTTAGGACAGACACCCTGAGTGAAAACAAATTGTAAAAAGGGGGCTGAGTGTAGGTTGCGCAAGGTGCCTGTCACGTCCTTGGACAGACACCCAGGCAACAAAGAAAATTAAACCTTAAGATCTGAAGGTCGATGCCAATCACAGAGATTTGAGCAAGCAAAAAACCGAAACTAAGGTTTGCACACTTTCTCAACCAGTTGCTCTATATCTAAGGGCCAGGCGAAAATCACAAAAGAGCAACCAGACTTAAACACTATCTAACCTTAAAAGGGGGTTCCGACAGCACAGGAGGAATCGAGCACAGTAAGTCGCCCCCGCAACAAACTACACAACAAGTCCCTTACCCCTGGGCTAACTACGCAGTTACCAGTACTCTCCTCTGCAACAGGTGTGCTCGGCTACTGGTAACTTGAACCGAAAACTTGAGCCAAAG